>PVHY01006617.1:0-73231 GCA_004024945.1 Uropsilus gracilis
GAGAGGAGAGGAGAGGAGAGGAGAGGAGGAGAGGAGAGGAGAGGTCACAATACATAATGTTTTTTTGTACTTGTTTTTTGTGTTCTTGAATTCTTTTTTGAGTTTCATTTATTTGAAATAAATCATGTGCTTGTTTTTGGATGTATAAATAATCTTGATTACTTCATTAAAGGAAGTCAAACAGACATATCATAGTTGAAATAATCCCTGTGAAGGATATTATCTGAATGACTAGAGAGTATCTGGAAAAGAACACTGCTTGCTAGATGCATGCACTTCAAGGAGGTTCTTCTGTGAACACCCTCCAGGAGTGGTCACAGTTATTCCTGATGATGTTTAATATCTAGACACAAAATGCGCACCAGTTCTGTAATGAGCAGGAAAGTTGGAGCTACAATCAGAATAAAGTAATCCACAGAGATCTTTAGAGGTAGCTAATTCATGATGTAAGTCAGAAAGACATGTAGCAACCCACATCTTACTTGATGTCTACAGAATAAAACAAACAAAAATAGCTAGATTATGAGCAAAGACCAGATCATGCCATCAAATCAAACTTGACATCAATTCCCAGTTCTGAGCTAGTTCACAGACGCGAAGCCTGTTGAAGAGAGATTACACTGTGTATCAGGCACAGGCATCACAAGCATGAGTACTAATGGTCTCTCACTGCTCACTGGGCTCCCCACCCTCTTTGCTCCTCTCCCCACCCTCCCCCTCTAGCAGCTTCAAATCTACAGTTAAATTTCTAGGATTGGTCCATTTAAAATATAGTATTACCACCTACAACTAAATATGAAAAAGCCAGGAGGACTAAATAAACAGAGATGAGTTCACAGATTTCTAATAAGCATGTGTTAAATTTTGAAGCAGTATTTTTAAATCTTTTATTAAAAGGTCTTTATAGTATAGTATCCTAAGCTTTTATTATTCTTGGAATATAACAAGAGAAATGATCACTACTCCATGCTAAAAATAACATGGAATAAGAGTACTGAAATAGGTTTATTATGCTGATTTAAGAAGCAATCTATTGAAGAAAAAATTGACATTATTATTATCATTACCAGAATATAAAGGTATCAAGTTCTCTGTATTCACTGAGCTATCCTTTGAAAATATCATCAATTTAACAAATTTCTTCTCTCTTCACTAAGAAATACAAAATAGAAATAAATGCAATCATGACCTGAAAGAGCATTTAACAAAAAAGACATATAATTATATAGTTTATATCCACATATACATAGACCATACAACCTTTACTTAGCATGGCTATATGATATATACATTAATTGCTTTACTTTATTCTGTAGAAGTTCATATATGTTAGAGATTAAATGATGGAATCTCTATTTTAAGATCATGTCAGTGAAGAATAAAGGTGGATGCACCAGGAGAGATATCACATTGTATTCAGTTAGTTAGGAAAGTTCTAACTGGATGCAAGTGTGAGAAAGAGTTTTGAATGATGGTATGTGGGAAGACTGGAAGAAGTGACAATTCTATTTAAAACATGCTTCCAAATGAAGTGTGTGCAATAATAAAACCTAGGTTTACCTGTATAGACATCCTGTTATGGGATTCTGTATTTCTTTAACTTTTCTTCGCATTTTTATAACTATTAATTACATCAACTGCTGCAAGATTAGTTTAGTGTTTAATTTATTTCCAACTGTCATACAAAGGGGTGCTGTGTTCCAGTATGGGTGAACAAATCACATATTATTGGTTTAAAGAAACTCATTTTCAGTTTTCTCATCTTTCTTCCACTGATTCTTTTCTTAAAAACATCAGTCTGTAGTCACCACCTGGATGACTGTCACTTATTTTATCACTATGTATTGTCAATATGTACAGGCTAATTTATGTATCAGTTCCTGTTTATTGTTTTTGAATAAGACTTCACTGTCCTACCAAACTGATCTTCTGGACCACACATACTATCACTAGTCCTCACTATCCAACTCTGCTCATATGGAAGGGTTCAAAAAAAAAAAATAAAGCACAACATACATTTCCCTCATTTGAGATACAATCTCATACTAACTTGACCACATGGTCAAGATTTTATAATACTTTAATAGAAACTGATGCAAAAAAATAAAAATCAATGTTCATAGTGACAGAAAATATTATTTAATGAGAATTTGTGTCCTATTCAAAAACTAATAAAAGTCTTTGTGTTGTGTGTGTTTGCAACCATGTTGAACCATGAAAATTCTGCTTGATAAATATTCTCATCAATAATGAAAGGTCTAAAGTTTAAATTAAACAAATGAAAACACACCTAATGGTGTTTTCTATGATAGAAATGTAGGATAATTTAATATGCAACACTCAAAAAAACAGAATATTTACATTCAATAAAATTTAGTCTGTCTAGTCTATCAATATCTTCAAAATAACCTTAGAACTATTATAATTATTTCCTTTTTTCACTATGCTTACTTGATTTGCTAAATAAAATTATTACTTTTTTTTAATGACTTAATAATTGAAATTTCTGGTTATAGGGGTTTTTATAGTGCAATTCTTTTTTAAAAGACATGTTAATCAAATCTTAATTATAATAAAGGTGAGAGGATTTTTAAAAAAGAAATTTGCAGGAAATCATAGCAGAAATTCAAAATTACAAATTATAGTAAAATATAAATATTAATTTCTGCTAAGAAATTCTGCTAGACATTCCATTCAATCAAACATCCCTTTGACATTTATGATTTTTATACAGTGTTCTAAGTTCCAGTCACACTGTGTGGTTATTGCAACTACTAACAGATTGCTTAGACAAATATTGTAGCTATCTTTGGAAATTGCTGCAGCTAAAGGACAAGGAGACCAAATTTAAGCAGTCCTGCTGTCTCTTCTGCTGCTGCTGGGAGGAGAGGGGCAGATGATGGTTCAGAACTAGATTCATTTCTCTAAAACTCCACTTTGCCAGCTTGGAAATAGGAAAATCACTTTGCATTGACTCTGATTAGAAAAGCACTGATGAAGGTGATGCATCCTATTGATAGTTTTGTAATAATGAATCACGTGAACAAATGCCAAGAACATACACTTGCTAAATGTAATGGTAATACAAAAGTGAAAAATATCGTGCCAGATGACAAAAATAGAACTCAAAAAAAATTCTGTGGATTTAAAAGATATGCTCCAAACCAGACAATAGCATTGTGTACATTAATATATCAAAGTTCATATTTAGCTTCAGTTATAGGACACCTAGAAATAAGGCTAGATGATTACAAGTCTACAATGTGAACCAAGAGTGGAAGTCATTTCCTGGAAAAAATGTTTCAAGTTCAGAGAGTATTGACCATTTTGAGAACTTAAAGTGCACAGAGTTATGCCTTATATCTAGGTGACTATTAACCCCAAGGAACTGCTCTTAAAAGACAAAATCAAATTATATTGTCAAGAAAAGACCAACCTTTCTGATGATACATTTTCAAGGCTCTGAGAAATAGGAAAATAGCATAGAAAAAATATTGATAATAGAGGAATGTGTGAAATCTGTCCAAGTTGGAAGTTTTGTAATAAAAAAGGAGGATTTGATTTATGCTCTATAATTATGCAGAAGAGAACTGGGGTCATTGTGTATTCAATGGAGGAGGATATATTGATTAAAGATGGAGAACAAAGGGATTAGTAAAATCACATCACATTGACCTGATAAGAAAAGCATTGATGAAAGTGATGTAATTACATCCTATTGATGTTTTCATAGTAATGAATTATGTGAACAAAAGTCAAGAACGTTTGTTGGCCAACAATGGAGCACTGATATGCTCAGTCTGTTATCGGAAGAGTTCAAACAGGTGTTTTTGCATAATATTGTCAAAGGGATTCATGTTGCAAGAATTATATGTTATTTCTTTGGAGCTCATAAAAGTAGCACAGCTGCATTATATGTTATTTCTTTGGAGCTCATAAGAACAGCACCGCTTCAACTAGACAGATGATCTCTCTAAGAGACATAATATTCTTAAACTGCTTTGTCTATAGGAAATAATATAAAGAAAAACTTGAATATAATTTTAAAACTCAGAGCCAGATGCAAAATCTTGAGCCATTCTCACACTTCATCTAAAACAGTAAAATTTCATTTCTAAAAAAAGGTGAGTTCAAACTTTCAAAAGATTCAGATTTTGCACTTGCAGTGCTCTCCAAAAAAAAAAATCAGCCTACATTATGTATAAATTTGCAGATGTTAGGAATTTTATACAACTCCTATGAACCTCAGACACACAAAACCTGAATCTGAAAACAACCCAAACATAGCAAAAGCAAGAACAAAATTCAGATTCACCAACAGCTCAATAGGGAGTATTTGTCTTATCTAACAGGTATAATATTGAACTTTTAACTTTAATATAGGATGAAAAAGGACATTGTTGTGTTAAATGTTGGATAAATAAGTCTATAAGTTTTTATAGGGCATGTTCTTTATTCTTTCTCCACAATAGAAAAAAAAAATCTGCTGGTTCTGAGATGCATGAACTTTTTGTTAAAAATAAAAAGCTAACCTCTGGATTCAGGCCAATCAGTAAAAGAATCATCTAATATATTTATTCTGGAATCACAAAAGTTCATTGTAAGGTTAAGAAACTTCCATAAAAGAACATTTTTTTAAATCAAAGTTTACACTAAGTTTGGCTAAAGTCATTGTATATAAAATACCTAACTTGAATTCATGATTGGGCAAATGTAGTGTCTTTGAGGTTACACAAAATATTTAGCAATACTTTAGCATTCATCATCACCTGTTTACAAATGAAAGAACTTTAATTTACATTATTTTAGTATAATACATTAATCTAATGGATTTTCTTAAAAGAACTATATTAAATAACATCTTTCTAACACCAGTCATAATTTATAGAATTAAGGAAGTCTGAAGCATTTTATTTTAGCCACAGAAGAACATCTTTCAGTTACATTTAAATACTTGCTTCTTCCTTTAGCCTTAGTTTCCATCAAAAATTTGAAGCAAATTGTATATTTATGTTTTTATTTAATGTCTAACTTTTAATTTTGACATTGTTTTCAATAGAAACAATAGAGCTGCACCAAATTTTTAAATAGCATTTCATATTCACCAAAATTTAGAAAATAGTATTTTATTAAAAACAAAACTGCATTTCATAAGGGTGCAGTAAAGGTAATTAATAAAGTAAATGAAAACTACTCTTATTTTCCCAGGAGTGTATCCTGTAAAAACTTTTCTACAGGCATTCTGGCAATAAATATGAAGTCAGTTTATGTGCATGTACTTTGAGTCAATGATTCTACCCAAGAAATTGATTCAAAATGAATTAGTGTGTTACAACATTTAGTCAAGGCTGCTCATAAAAACTGGAAGGAAGCTAAAGGACCATCAATAATTGTTTCAAAATATAAATAATCATGTGAGCATACAAAAATGCATACTTCAGTTTTTGATTAGCACAAAAAGATTTTTAAGTGAGAAGACCAGTTTATAAATAAGTATGGAAACAATCTAAGTGTTTAACAATAGATGGATGGATGTAGAAGATGAGGCATACATATTACAGTGGAATACTACTCAGCTGAAAAAATAAAAGATGACTTCTTGCTGTTTGAGACAATAAGGATGGACCTGGAAGGGATGAAGTTAAGCAAAATAAATCAAAAGAAAAAGACAAATGCCACATGATTTCACTTATATGTGGAATGCAGTGGTGTGGGGGTAGGAAAGAAACATGCAAAACAAGCCCTAGAAATCTAACTGCTAGATTAAGGTTACCAGCTAAGGAGGGGAGGGTCCTGGCAGGGCGAAGCACAGGATGGAGGTGGACATTGGGCTGTTATGAAACATTATGGGTGTCTTGACAGTGGGTGCACTGTGGTCACCTTTGCCTTTAAAACCTGCACAATGTTGTAAACCAATATTACTTCACTAGAAAAATAATTAAATTCATAAAAGAAAAGGCCATTTTATAGACCAACACACTTAACATCAACATTTGCATGTGCATAGAAAAGATGACTATTAAAACTGATTATGGTTGAGTTTGGCAGATCAGGAAATGATTGGTGATGAGTACTTTGTAGAAAAACTGAAAAATATTTATTGAAACCATTTTCTTCTCACATTAAATGACTTCAATAGAAAGAAAAAGCTGATAATTCAGAAAAGCTTTATGAAATAATTCTCTTTATTATTATATTTTTATTTTATATATTATATTTTTTCTTTTTTATTATTATAAATTGGGGCTTATATACTTTCTCCTCCATGTGTGCACATGTTCCACTCACTCACTACCAAGCCACCTGCACCAATGTCCCATCCTTTACCTCTCCCCCAACCCTCGTTCCTTCTGGCAAGCAATACATTATTTTCACTAAGTCCAAGATATTTTTTGCTTCATTTTTCCAATTTTTTTGGTTATTCATATTCCTCAAGTAAGTTAAACCATTCAATATCTGATTTTCACTTTCCAACTTATTTCACTTAGTTTAGTAACCTAAAATGGCATTATTTCAGTTTTTCAGTAGCTGTATCATGCACCATTAAGAATATATTCCACAATTTCTTTATCCATTTGTCTGTCATGGGTACTTAGGTTGGTTCCATAACTTAGCTATTGTGGAGAATGTTTCTATGACCATACCAATACATAAGTCTTTCCTGTATTGGTTTTCACTTTTAGGGGGTAAATATCTCATACAGGTAATGCTGAGCCATATGGGAATTCCATTTTTATTTTCTAAAGAAATCTCCATACCTATCATTTTCCATAAAGGCTACCCCAACTTACATTTCTACCAACAACAAATGAGAGGCCTTTTTTTCCTCATCTGGATCAACATTTAGTTTTTCCAGTCTTTTTTACGTAGGTCATTCTAACAGGGGGTGGAGATAGCTTTTGATTTGTATTGCCCTTCTAATAAGTTACATTGAAAAAGTTTTTGTGTTCTGTAAAGCATTTTTTTCAATGTAATTCTTAATCACTCTAAGCAAAGTAAAATAATCAGGAAATATATTTGAGTTATTGTTCTGGATGCTAAATTTCTTTGCTGCCATCTTCTGGAAATTGGTTACAACGCATCCCATGAAATTTCTTATCCTTTCTGGAAAAGACTTTACAGAGGAGAAAAGGACAATTGCATTCTTACATGAACACAATGTTAAACCAAAATTAGTTTATATGTAAAGTGTGGAAGAACTTCATCTTATTACCTACAGGTGAGCTCTTTCCTTGAAAATTCTGAAAGGTCTGAAAGGACAAATTTTTTTTTATAAGAAAATGCACACTGTAATGCCTCGGCTATCTTCAACACTGGATTTTATTTTATTATTTCTAATCAAATTGCAGTGATTTACCATTCATTTATAAAATTATATAGTTTGAGGAATTCAGCTTCACACTACCATATGTGTGTGTGTTCATTCAACTGTCATCAAACTTCTGGTGTCATCAGTCTCAAATTAACCCAACCATTGAACCCCTTCTTTTTTTCCTATTATTCTCCACATTTTTCAGAATTTAAAAGGTTTTTGTTGTTTGTTTGCTGTCTTTCACCAACACTGATTTTTAATAACATCAAAAAATCATAAAGTAAAAAGAGAAGTACAGGATGGTTTCACTTATATGAGGGATATAGGGAAAATCAACCAAACAAATAAGAAAGAATGAAAACAACCAATGGGACTGAACCATGGAGCGAGAGAGGAGGAGAGGGAAGAAGGTGGGGGATGTGAAGAGCACAAAAGATCAGGATGGTTAACAAATGTTAGTAAAATGGGAAAGCCCCAGGGTACACAATAGTGGACTAATGTAATATAAATATAAATATACATATATATGCAAAAAAATAGAAAACATTTACCAGATATAGGAAGAGACCAGCGGGCCAAACAACGAACAACTGAACATCAACTTAACCAACCAACAAATCGCAGAAAAATGGGAGATGAGTGACTGGAGGGGGGATCTGGAGGGGGGAGGAGGGATCAATTAATGCACAAATATGACAAATCAAAAAAATTAATTTTTCAAATAAAAATAATATTAAAAGTGAAAAAAATCATAAAGTGTAAGACCATGTAAATATGTGATTTTCCCTTTCTATCTTGAGACCAGATTTGTCTTAAAGGGAAGGTACACAAAGCAGAAAGGTGAGAGGAATGCCAAGACAAAAGAAAGGGGGTATTCAGGGAAGTAAAATACCTTAAGCTGAGGACACTAGCGGATCAGGAAAAAATGCAAACCCTAGATCAATGGTCAGTTCTTCCTCTTTAGGTAACACTTTTAATCAGTATCCTTATTTGACCATGGTTGACTTTCCTCACAATTCTGATATTCCCATCTGATAAATTTCTTGGGGTTTCCATTCCACAAGTCAGCTCTGGTTGTTCCAAATGTATTGCAACATGCCACTCTACCCTGCTCTCTGATACCAGAGTGCAAGGTTTAATGAAAGTAAGTCTTATCAGTAGACCCCCACGGGGATTTGCTTTTATAGTGCCCTCTCAAAGTGCCTGATAGGTTTTATGCAAATAGACTGGCTATCAGTACAAGATCCTTTGTCTCCAAGTTGGCGGTCAGTCACAGAACAATAGTTTGCCTGCCCAGGTAATGCAAGGGAAATATTAAAGAGTCACTTCTCATGGTTTCTTAATCTGTAGATGGCTCTTTCTGATCCTTTGTTACACCATAAGGAGCACAGTCTGTGCACCACCATCATGCTCCACTCACCTACTTAAACCCACAATGGGACAGGCACCCTCTCCATATACCATGCCCTCTATGTATAGCCTAATTCTGATCCTCCCCTATGTTCTAATCTTCTTAATCAAACCCAAACTCACCTCTGTGTCTTTCTAGGAATTCCAGGAATCCTTCACTCTTTTTTGAGAGCTTCTCACTTTGTGAGTCACAAGAGTAAACACATGCACTAATTGCGTATTTACATTTCCAACTCTCTCCAGTCTGTAAGTTCCATAGGCAGAAATGCATATGGTTTAACTCTGAATTCCTGAAGTCTAACCAAAAATGCTATTGATGTAGGTTTACTGGAAGAATGGATGAAAGCAATGTTCAGAAATGAGTATTAAACTGAAAATGGTGTTAAATTGAAAAAAGGCGAATATTTATATTTATATTGTACATCAGAAAAATGAATAAAATATAGAGAAAATGAAAAGTGAACAAAATATAGAGAAAATGTAATATAAGCCAGTGAAAGTTTGTATAGTGAAGTATTTTTCTTTTTTAAGGGACTATTTGTGAGCTTCTGAAATATTTCATAATTTACATTTCAGTTTAAAATGCTCTCTTATCCATATATTAATTCACTAAGAAATATATTGCAAACTATGCATCAAATAACATTATACTATGAATTCAGGTTTTATTTAATGTTATTAACACATTAAATAATGTGTTAATATTATTTATTATATATAATAAATAATTATAATAATTATATATATAATTATATAATTATATTATATATAATAATAAAATTATATATAATAATAAAATTATATATAATATAATTTATTATATATAATAAATAATTATAATAATTAAAATAATTATAAATAATGGAAATATTAATAAAGTACAAAATATCCTTCTGCTTAAGAAAATAGAAGAAAGACACTGTGCTTCAGATTTTATGGAGAAATTAGCCAGTTTTGTAGGTCATATCTTGCTGTTTAGTTATTTTGTATTAAGTTGGAAATAAAAATCCAAAAGATTCCGTAGAAAAGACAGGATCCTAAGGACCTTTTTTCAAGACTATTTCAAAATATTTTTGTGAAAATATTTTCTCAAATCATACTTAATAAAAAACTATATTAGCCAAGTAGATGAAAAAATGAACAGACTAGGGGTGTTTGAATGAATATAAATAATTTAACATGAGTAAATTAGTACTTCAAACCCAAAGAAACTAGGGAGGTTCATCCTCACAGTGGACGCAGGTATTTGGTGGAATCCAGATCCCACCATTCATTGGTTTTTATCTTACGTGGACCAGAAAATTAACAGAAACTGGTGAGAACGGAAAACCTTTTTTTAGGTAGAGTCTCGCTCAGAAATGTTTGGAAAGATCATAAATTAGGCCTCTGTTTGGCACTCAGTTTTTTCCCCCAAACAAGAACAAGTTGAGTATATGCTGAACAGCTTTTTCTAAGTGAATTTTTTTTTTTAATGCATTGCGGATATTGCTAATCCACAGAACTTTACGTCCTAACAGGCAAAACGAGCCAAAATTCTCTTTGGCTCACGCAACATCTGCAGAAAAAGACGATCACGCCACTTGACAGCATAAAACGCTCTTGACGTCAGCGTGGATGCTGGGCGGGCCATATCCCCTAGGCAACAGTTGAAACTCCCGCAGTGGGTACTACACCCTCTCCCGAGACCCGGAGGGTGACGTCACTTCCTTCATCTGGGCGGTTGCCAAAGCGACGCTTAGAGCCGAAAGGCGGTGCTGGATACCCGGGGGACCAGGAGGTAGGGAAGTCACTTCCTCTCGGAGACGCTGTTTCCTAGCAACCGCCTCCCACCTCCGCTGTTGGCCCCGCCCCCTTTCTCTGCCCATTGCCGGGTATTGGGAGGTGCCAGGCCCGGTCCATCCCAGGCCCGAAGGTCCTTCCTGAGGTCAGTCACTCCCGGCCCAGGGTCGCGGAGAGTCCGCCCCAGGAGTGGCAGGGGTAAGTCAGTCCACAATCGGAATCGGGGTGGAGAAGGAAGGGCTGCGATGGCGCTGGGTGTGCAGCGGCCTGGCACGCTCAGGCACCCGGACGCCACCTGGCCGGGCGGGGAGCAGCCCTCTGGCCTGCCCTTGCAGCAGGAGGGGTCCGAGTTCCCAGCCTCTCTGCGAGCACAAACTCCTCAGATCCCTTTGCAGATGATATCCATGCAACCCTTCATCGTTTTATTAAAGACTATTAACTCTTGCAAGGAAAAAGTGACCTGGAAAACTGATCGCTCTTTGTAGCTGACAATCATTGCTGTAATCTTTCTTTCCCTAGCGCTGTAGGCAAGGTCTCTTTTGATGATGCTCCTAGTTAGTTTTATGCTTCCCATCTTCTTGACAGTCTTTTAAATACTCTATATTGTGGGGAATGTTCTACTTTTTGAATAGCAGCGAGGAGAAAAGGTTTCTAATTTAATTAGCAGCTTTTTGTTTTAATAACCTGTTGCAGTCGTTCATTTACTCAAAATGCTTTAAAATAGTTGCGAAGCAATTTTAGAATATCTTCAATTGGAATTTTCATTTTTCTTGAAAAATGGGCTCATTGTGAAAATTTGGTATCTCTTTACAAAATGTCTGTTTTTATTGTAAGGAAAGATAGAGTTCAATATTCGTGTGAGATGCTTGTCTTTGATGGGGGGGACTAAGTGTAGTACAAGAAATAGAGGATGCAAAATTAAATGATTGGTTTTTTTATATATTTCAGCCACCAACGAGGTTGAAGCACCTTGATCATTTACTAGCCATTTTAGAAAGGTAAAGAGTAAAAAAGTAATAAAAATAACATTATGACTGATGAGGTTTTTAGCACAACTTTGGCCTATACAAAGAGTCCAAAAGTCACCAAAAGAACTTCTTTCCAGGTAAAGTATTTTAAATCATTTTTATTTTGACTGATTTTTACCAGATAGACTCTGTACTAGAAAATGATTTTAGGAGCAGTTCTAAGTAAGGCTGGAGTAAATCTTCCATTTCTCTTGAGGTTTTTCACATGATCCTATTTTGGCTCTAGTGTCACCCCTCATCTGTGTAGCAGTTAAACCAGCAGAACTGCCTTCCTCAATACTAAATTTTTATCAAGTTAAAAGATAAATCAGCCTTTACAAGTTAAATCACAACTTTAAATTCCTATCTTCATATGAATTTTTTTCAGTTTTTTTTCTTCTTGTATCATAATACATTTTTGTGTTTTGTCTGCCTCTATATTTTAAATTCCAACTCCAGATTTTTGGTACTGATTATATACATTGCTGTAAAATGTTGAAATAAAAGATTCTAAGGATATGAGTTTCTTCCCAAATGCCAGTTTTTAGTGATCCCTGTCCCATTGATTCCCCTCCACTAATTTACTTGGTAATGTCTGTCTCCTCCTAGAAACTTCATGAGGAGAGGTTTGGGGTCTTGTCTGCAATCTTATGCCATGGGTCTGAGGGCTCGGGTGCATAGTATTTTGAGGTGGGTTTCCCATAAATATGCACTAGGTGAGTGAACCCTAAGTTTAGAAGTAGCTGTTAAACCAGTCATCATTTGTTTAAAGGATTAATTGTGAACATGAGAGTTCCGTGTTTGGGTGAAAATTGTTGATTTTAATTATCTCATTTCAGGATGAGCTAATCAAAGCAATTACAGCTCGCTCAGCCAGACAGAGGAGTTCTGAATACTCAGATGACTTTGACAGTGATGAGATTGGTATGTGAAAATATGGACAAGTAAACTACATCTCTTCTTTCTGCTTCCTTAGTTCCACATAATCGTCTCTCCAAATACAGTCTCTTAAGTAAACAGATACCTATGATTTACAGGTTTCAATTTCTAAAGTCACTCTTTACCTTTTACAAAGTTGTGTGATTGCCTCTGTTACTTCTGAATGTATATATGAAAATATATGTTAACTAACGGAAGATTTTTCAGTCCAAAGGGTTTGGAGAAACCACTCTGGAGACAAGTTTCTTTTTAAGATCAACTGGATGAAACTCTAGAGACAGAACTATACTCTGGTGTGCATCAGAATCATAAATTACTTGATTTATGCAAATAAATGACTTATGCATAAATTGTAAATTATACATCAGAATGATAAAGAAGCACCTTATAGTGCTTTTCATAAATCAGACTTCTTAGTTTTAATAGTTCAGTTTTAATAACCCATGAATCAGTGCTGGTATCATTTAATTTTTTCATTTGTGTAAACAAGTTAATATCTTAGCTTTCAGGAGTAAGCATAAAGAATACTACTTGAAATTCAGTATTTTAGACTTCAACATTCAGTGGCTATTCCTTAAGATTCTCTATAAAAATAATCAGAACGATGATTAAATTATTGCTTTATAATTAAACTAGCAGACTTTATTTCTCTTGTAATAAAGTCTGATACTCTGATATGGATGGGATTGTTCCAAATTTTCATGAAAAAAATAATTAGCAAAAAACTTGTTAAATTCTTCATTTCATTTACAAATGTTTTTGGTTTTGTACTATGAAACTGACTGCAGGGAAAAATACATAGTCCAAAGTCTAATTTAAAAATTCCATGGCTGATTGTGATTTTTAGGAAACTTTGGATGATCTTTCTCAGAACAAACACAGTACTTACACTAAGCATACTGGATAAGCATGTTTTAAATAAATGAAAAACATTATAAATTTTTGTTCCATATTTTCTACTTATAGATCCAAGTCAATTCATTGTAGTTCACTAGTCTTTCAGGTAAACTTTGCAATTAATGTGACCTTCAACTATAAAATAAACTATTGAAAATATTTTTTTCCATTTTTCAGTTTCCTTAGGTGATTTTTCCGACACCTCAGCAGATGAAAATTCAGTTAAGAAAAAAATAAATGATTTCTATATATCGGATGAAGAAAGAAATTCTCCAAAACTGTCTTTTATGAAAGCTAAGAAATCAAACAGTGACATAATGAAAAATGGGCCATTATTCTCCAAAAATGAAGAAATGGTACCTGATGGTCATGAAGACAAGGTTGCAAATCCCACAGCTAAACCTCAAGATAAAAACCAGGAAATTGAAAAGGAAAATGTTGAAATGAAGCCTAAACCTAGAATTCTTTCCATCAAAAGCATATCTTCAGGTAATTTTGGGTAATAATTACACTTCTTGGGAACATTATATTAAAAGAATCCATCCCCAGATACCTTTAACTGGTAACTAACAACTATTTAAGAAAAAAAGAATCAAACCGAACTTTTCAGTTTTACAAATTTAAATCAAAAGCAAAGAAGCACAGAGAAAGCCTGCTTTGAGGGACTGTTGGGTTGCATGTCCTCACTGGTGCCTGAGAGAAGTCAGGCCATGCCTATGTTGCCGAGGTGCCTCCATCCAGCCTCACCAAGGCCTGTGAACTTCAATTTTGTTTTTAGGTACAGAACTACAACGGCATGTTTTCTAATCCATTTTACAGTCCAGAAATGAAATTTCTGGCAGCCTTGGGACAGGTCCTTAAATTAGTTCTTTCCATACTGCCAGTTTTCCAGAAATGGAAAGGGAGAGAGTTATGTTGTTGCTATTGGTGAAGCCTCTAAACTCTCCTTAAGAAAGGACTCTCTCTATCCTTTAGGAACATCCTCTAACCTTAGTTTTCTGTGAGGAAATTCCTGGTGTAGAGTAGGATGGTAGTAGTTTTCTCCACAGTTCTGCTGAGCTTCAGGTGCAGTGGTGCAAAGATGGAGTGGAACAGCCACCAACCCCTCCACATAGGGCCTGGAAGGTTACAGGTTTGATATCTTCCACACTTCTGCCTTTTTCTGTTTTATATTGAAGAATATTAGTTGATGGTAACCTTCATAAAAATCATCAATTAATCTTTTATTGGTAATATTCTGCACTTTGCATACTGGATATCACTGGTAACTTCAGATATATGTTAGAAAATCACTCCTCCTCCTATCCCCCTCTTTAGTCTCATTAACTTTCAAATGAGCAGAACAAGGAAAACTGGAAAAAACCCCTACTACATATTAATTATGTGTGACCTCAGTAATGAGATAAGCCTTACTGTCCTCAGGAGGGTAAAACCTGTTCTTCCTGTCCTACAGATTTGTTGTAAAGATATGCTGAAGTATGTCATTAACTATAAATTTCTAAAAGAAATGTTAGCATGAGGAATGATGAAACAATTCACTTACTGAAAAATAGACCTTCCCAGGGTACTGGATAGAATGAAAAATGGAGAGAAGGAGAACATAGTTGAACTTGATGAATAATCCTGTCATTCACCATTTCCAAAAGTAGAGTCCACAGATTGTTGGTTAGTATTTCAGGGCAAACACAGATCTATGGAAAGTTTAATCTGTTTCTTGATGAGGAAATTATTGGGAACCTTTAATAAGGAAATATGCACAATGGCTCTACACGAAAGAGTATTAGTGTTTCTTAGTCTCTGTTGAACTTAAAAACCTATATTTATATGGATTATATTTATCCTAATTTCTCTTGATCCTAAAAGGCTTTTTATTAGGTGAATAGGAAATTGTACGCATATCTGTCTGATATACAGCTAGAAGTATATAATTAGAACTTTACTGGGAGTCCCTTTTTTGAAAATCTGCAATAAGTTAAAGTGAATAGAGAAGTAACTATTTTATAACTATTTTAACCACAAGATGGCACCAGAATTCTAAATGCTATATACAAATATACAGTACTATCCAATCACTACGAATCTGCAAATTTAGTATATATGTGACAAAATACTAAAATAAGTAATCCTTTCCACTTGATTAAAAAATAAACCATTTCAAATAAATATATACATATATAAGTATATATGTATATATTTAGATGTATTATATATCATATATATGATATATATTCAATATATCATATATATGATATAGCGTATATAATATAAAGATTAAGTATGATGTATAATATGTAATATATACCATATATAATTTACATATATATAGATATATTCTATATATCATTTATAAATATATATAAGTATATATTATATAATATATATTATTTATATATACATTTATTTACTATATATTTGTATATAATGAATATATATACTTATTTGAAATGGTTTATTTTATAATCAAATGGAAAGGATACCTATTTTAGTATTTTTGAAAGAAAATCTATCTATGGAAATGCTATATATATATATATACATATATACATACATATAGATAGAGAGAGAGAGATGTCTGCCATACTTCTGCCTTTTTCTGTTTTATATTGAAAACTAGACAGTCCCCCTGGGAGTGGAATTTTAATAGATAATAAATCAAAGTCATCATACCTAGGTTTTTCAGATTGAAGAAAAAAATGAGATCAGCAGCCCTAAAATAGTACCTGACATGTAGACTTCACTAAACATTGACTATTATCAATGAATAAATGAATGATTCATCATGAGAGAAGGGATTTAGTTCTTGAGCTTAACTTTATCTCTGCTTTTTTAGATGTCATTCTTTTACGTATTGCATATATAGCATTTGTAACTTAATTATTTTAATGGATCCAAATAGCAATCTGTTATATAAAAATATTAGAAACTGAACATTTTGTTTTTGCTTATCTTTAGAAAAGGTACAGTAGCAAGACTCATCTTACTGAGCCAGGAATAGGGGCTCTAAAATTAATGTTTATGGGACATGGTATTTTTGCTTTAACATTTTGTTTAGCATGTAACATGTATTTTAACATTTTATTTTAATTCAAGTTTTGAACCTTGGAGTCAGGCTGTTCCTGCTTTATTTTTTATTTTATCTTTGTGAGGGGGGGGGGAGAGGGGATAAACCACAAACTACAGTTTGTCAACCTGGGCATAAAACGCTCTGTTTTTATTTTTATTCATCAGTAAACATGGAGATGATGGTTGACCCACCATAAAGGACTTGAAGTAGTTAAATGAGTTCATATATTTGAAGTGCTTAGAGCAATCAGGGTAAATAAGTGCTCTATAAATGTTTTACTACTGACTTTACTAGTAAGCATTTGTAGGTAAATATTGTTAAAAGGATATACTGAATATGTCATTGACTATAAAATTCTAAAAGAAATGTAAGTATGAGAAAGTCAATTGCTAAAATATACCTTCCCAGGTATTAGGAAGCAAATTATTTTATCTACACATTTTTTGCACATAAAATATGTTTGGGGGGAGGATGCAAAAAATAATATCTGACTATGTTGCAAGCACTAGAGTGGTAACTGATTATGATATTAGAAAGACATAGGACCAATCCGCCAAGACTATCTTAGTTATTTTGGCTCCTGTAACAAAACACCACAGAGCAGGTGGCTCTTTAAACAACAGGAATCCATTTCTCACAGTCTGGAGACTGGCAGTCTGAGATCACTGTGCTGTGGGGTCCCCCAGGGCCCTCTCTGGGTATCAGGTTTCTTCTGGTATCCTCACATGATGCAAGGGGTCAGGGAGTCTCTGGATCCTCTTTTATACAATCATTAATCCCATCATGAACAGTCTGCTCCCCAAAACTAATCACCTCCTTTGGGAGTAGCATTTCAAAACAAGCTTTGGAGGGATACAAGCTTCAGACCATAGCAAAACTTGTAATTTAGTGACAAGGTATACAAAAGGAGCAGCAAGGTCACAGGAAACTGGGTACCTAAGCTCACTTCCTCAGGTATCACAGAAGGCTTCCTAGAGGAGGTGCCACTAATAGCAGTAACAGTACCAGTAATAGTAGCTGTTGCCAGGACGCTTGGATCACCTTTTTGAGCAAAGATGTCTGAAGGGCTGGCTATAGAGGTTTTTAAGTTTACAACCTTAGGACTTGCAAGTCGACTGGATTTTCACTTCTCTTCTGCTCTCTATGGGCACTCTTTCCTCCTGCCCATCACCATCCTGGCCACTCCTGTCTTTCTGTCATTGTTTCCTTATTGAGTGACTATTCACTTGGCAGGGAGAAAGGCACAAGAAGTCTCCAAGCCACATGCTTCAGCTCCATCACATAAAGACATAGTCTCCAATTCAAAAGAGAAAAATACTGACCTTCTGACCATGTTCTGTGGACAAGAGAAACGAAATTTCTGTGATAAGCTGGGAGTGTGGGAGATGTATAAAGTTTCCACCCACCCTTCTAAGTAAGGGGGAAAAACTTATTAATCCACCAGATGCTCATGATGGAGCAGTGGGGAAACTGCTCCAAAGAAAATGAGAGTGATAGAAAAACTATTAAAAAGAAAATTTTAGACCAATTGTTAGTGTTCATAGAACATTTATCATGTGTCACGCCCTGTGCTAGGCACTTCCTATTGTCTCAGGTTAAGTCCCACCAGCCCCTTAAGACTTTCTCATTGATTTTACCAATGGAAAAACCATGGTATTTAGACTTAGAAGATTTGCATAAGGTTAAAATGCAGATAAATATCTGTGCCAGGATTTAAATATGAGATCCCTAAAATGACTGAACTCAAGAAACGGCAGATGGCAATTGGCCAGGGTCGGGAGGGATGGGAAACCCTCATTCAACATGTTTAAACTACTGTATTATGATAAGCTCTAGAGTCGGCTGTACCACACAGTGCCCATAGTTACCTATAGTGTATTGCACACTTAATTTAAGAAAGTAGAACTCTAGCTATGTCTTCTAGTGACAATTAAAAATTTGACTTACAACCTTCTTTCAGGCATTATACAATATTCTGCTTAAGCTGAGGCTCGAAAGACATACAAGCATTTGTCAGGAGGAGAAGCAGGAAACGGACATTCTAGGCAGAGGGATCAGCTTGGTAAAGTATGGTAGCAGGAGGGATGGTGGAATAGCTGTCCAACAACTGTCAGCCTAATGTCTTGGCAGTACAGGGAGGGAGGGAATGCCAGTAGACAGAATAGTACAGGCAGTCAGGGACAAGTCCAGGAAAGACTTGTCTGTTGTTCCAAGTCAATTAAATATCTGTGCTGCAGAATAGGATAAAGAGACCCATCAAGGAATTTTGTGGAGAACTGCCATGTGATCTGATTATAAATATCACTAAGGCAGTAATCTAAAGAAGACAAACAGGGAGCTGGCTGAGGAAAATGGGGTGAAGGAGACAGAAAGTGGAGTCAATAACATACAGAGATGACTCCTCAATTTTTGGATTGAATATTTGACCAAAGTTTAGAGTCACAATTAAGTGTTTATAGTTGTGTGGTATGGTTGTGGATTATTCTAGCAGCATTCACAAGCCCACTTACAGGTAAAGAGGAGGAGGTGTTCATTGACCAAGTTTTGAAAATTTATGAGAAGACAGCATTAATAGAACAAAGGAGAAATGAATGCGTATATTTCATATTCCTAAATGTACATTTCATATTCATATGCTAAAATAATATCCAAGAGTCTATAGCTAACACTTGCACAGAATGTTAAGGGCTGGAAGTAAAACCAGCAGTAGGTTTTTGTTTTAAACTTTGCAGTAATGTGAGTAGTGACTGAGAAGTCTGGGTAACTGCTAAAGAAGTTTTATAGACTCAAAGAATAGTGACTAATGAATCATCTAGTTCTTTGCACCACTCCTCCAGTATGAATTAGCACTTGTGCATTTGTCTTTGACTTGTAAGCTTTTTTGATTTAGGATTATCTCCCTTCCCAGCCAGTAAAATCTCCTGATTGTCATTGTCCAGTAATGTGAACAGGGATGATAGCATATACTCATAGAAACTGGCTTTGGGTGTGTGTGTGTGTGTGTGTGTGTGTGTGTGTGTGTGTGTGTGTGTAATTCTTTTGAACCCTTAGAAGAGTTCCTAAAGTTAGAGAGTTAATTTCTCACACAACTAGAGTATTCTAGTGACTTTCAGAATGACAGTTATTTTTAAACTGTGATTATGAAAATTGCTGACTTGTGTCTCACTGGAGCTCTGTGTAGAGAAGGGTGTTAGCTTCTTCTGCACTTTCCAGGTCAGAGAATCAAGGTGTGTAGGAACAGGGGGAAGGCAGTGGCACCATGGGGTGCAAGTTGAGGCCATGGTCACCTTACAGCATTCTATTTTCAACAGAAAACACCAGCCTTGAAGCAGATAACCACGTGAAGCCTTCACCTCGACCCAGGAGCTTGCTGAAAAAGCACATTCAGCAAGAGGAGAAAGATGGGCTAGAAGACAAAGAAACTGCCCTCCAGGAAGAGCAGGAAGAACTAAAGGCCCATCCTGCACCTTTGCCCCTTCCAAGGCTAAGTGGCAGACAACTAGATACTGAGAAAAAGTCATACTCTGAAAACCTGGAACCTGAGGTTAGTACTGCAGCTGAACTGCTCAATTCAGGCCTTGTATCTGATTATGATGGGAGAGGAGGGGAGGCAGGCAGAGAAAATCTATGTAGACTCAAGCAACTGATGAGAAGCAATTGTAAGGTGTTCTTTTTTTTAATATACTGTGCTCCATTGAATCTAAAATGCCATCATTAAGATACAGCATTATTTTATATACTACTGAGAAAGAAGAAAATTGGCAATTAAGCTGTGATGCAATATGACGCAATACTAAGTATAACATGGATCCAATTTCAGAGAAAGTAAAATGCAAAAAAAAAAAAAAAAAGAAAAGAAAAATGCATTGGTATTTACCTTTAATTCTGAGAATAATTCTGAAAATGTATATTTTTATTTACATATTTTTTAATTATATAACTCATGGTTGAGGATAATGTCAGAGTGCATTCATTCATTTGGTTTTATTCACTCAGCAAAAGTATGTTGCATATTCATGGCTTTGTCTTATATTCTTTGGGATATAAAGAAATGAAATTAAATGTAATCTTTCAAGATTTCATCACTAAGGAGAACATTTGGTTCCCACACTTTGCATTTTACTGTGGTTTCTTTATACTTTCTTAGAAAGGAGAATTGGATAAAAGATACCAAATCTTTGCCTTAAATATTTATGAAATTTGTGATTTTTCTATTTATGATTGTAAGGCAGCAAGAGTTTGGAAAATTGCTAAAAGCAAATATAGATGTGACAGTGAAAGAACTAGTATAGTTCTTCTGATTAATGAGTTAGATGCCCTTTAATTATCCAGATAGCAAAACTTGAAAGGAAAAAACATTCACCTCCATTTGCTAACTTTCTGTTTTTCATGCAGATTTTGGATTTATGAAATAGTCTTACAATTATTACCCTTCACAAATCTTAAAACTAAAATTACTTGAAAAACACATTTTTTTAAAAAATACAGGGTCCATGGTTAACAAGTCTATCATCATCTCTTAAAGAAAGTCTTGAAGATTCTCTTTCACCAGGATCTGGAGAAAACGCATCCATACAAGGTGATTATATCTAATCTTTGTATCTTATTTTATTTGTAAACTATTGCTTAAGATTCCATTTGTAAAAGAAAGGGTATTTTACAAGAACAGCATACTTTCATATATACCAATATACTTTTAATTTATGCTGCAATTTCTGTACAATTTACTAACCCTGTGATTTCAGATGCAGAACTTAAATCTTTCAGTACCTCAATTTCTCCAAATTATAATGAGAACTATCTCATCTGACTGTTGTAAAACTGAAGTTATACTATACATTTTAATCTCGAGCCTATACCAGGCAAAAGTAGAGTGAGCACTACATTTAAATGTATGGCAGGTGTCTACAGAGTTCTAACTTAACATCTTGGGTAGGTTCTTGGAAACTGGACTTAAGCAGACCGACATATAACAAACCCAGGTCCTCCAGTAACGTCATTTTGTTTCAACATAGACCAGGATTCTTTTTTTCTCATCACCATGATAACAAAAAACATTGGGAACAAAAATATGATGACAAAAATGGCATTATTTGAGGACTTGCTGTACAACATGAATTTTAGGTGCACTTTTAAAGAGAGAATGAGTTGGATTGGAATCCAGGTACAACTACATGACAAAGTAAGTTACCTCTCTGATCCTGTACGTTGATATATAAAATAGAGATAATGATAGTGAATTACCTCATTGGGTGGTGGTGAGAATTAAATGACTAAACAGTGTATGTCAGACATTATGTATGTGTAGCTGGTATGAACCATACTAAGCACATAGGAAATGTAAAGTGAAAAGTCCTTAAAGTTATTTCTTTCCTTGGTGCTCTGGCATATAAGTTAAAGAGAGCTAAGGGCATAGCTGTTTCCTGGACTGGGGTGTATAACTACCATTTACTAAGCGCTTGCTTTATTGTATAATTTTTCTCATTTAACAGATAGAAAATCCTAGTGTGGAGCTATTGGGAAACATTCCCAAGGCCAGGGATGGAGTCATAATTTGAATCTTTGGCTTCAAAGTCCATCTTTATTTCATTGATGGGCAGCTCTGAAGAATACCATAATGAATGACACTTGGGATCTTGAGAGCCCTCCAAATGTGAATGTGTAACTGTGATTGTAAAGCCCTTGTCATCTAACCTACCTCAAAACAAGCTCCCCCCAAATGGCTGTAATGAAAGCAGCAGAATTAGAATTTTAACACCCCGCCTTGGTTTGGACAGATTAGGCTTGTCTATGAGGAAAGTGCTAGTGGAACTGAAAGTTGGAAACAATGCAGCCCACACCGATTTCTTTCCATGAAACACCGCACCATGTGCTAGAATCAGAATAATAAAACGATTTTATAAAAGCAACTCTAAGTCCTCTCATCCAGAGAGTGAGGCTGTGCCTCATAGCACTAAGAGGAAAAGCTCCTGCCTCTGCGACTGTGTATCAGAGCCAGCCTGGCATTGTAGCAGAGCTAAAGCTGACTTCCAAGTCCGACTCTTGTCTGAGTGGTGGCACATCTCACAATGCGTGAATTCTTGGTTCTCAATGGTCTCTGCAGTATTGCAGCTTGGAAAAATGCCTGCACTCATGCAGCCTGTTGTTGCAGTAAGAAACACATGCTCTTGAGCAGACACTGCCTCCTCATTTGACTGATAGGTCAACATGTTTTTTGGAGACTTTGACCCAGGGCAAATCATTTGATTTACTAATAAATTCTTTTTATTCTAAGGATTAAGTATGTCAGATGCTTTAGTAGGTTCGTGACTATTCTCTTTTATAGATCACTTTAGAAGACTTTGCAAGTTATATATGATAGTTTTCATAGTTTGTGAGTAAAAGAGAATATAGCTAGTCCTTATTTAGTGTGAAGCTATCTTTAATTCAGAGGATTGTTTCAATGCTGCTCTTATATCTCAAAATAGATCAGAATGAAGAATTCACTGAAACCCAAAATTCCTTGAAATCAAATGAAAATGAAGACAGTTCATTTTTAATGGACGATGCTACTACTGCACTTGAGAAATCAAGTGAAAGTCAAGTGACTGTTGATCTTGAAGAAGAAAAGGAAAAAACTGAAGTGAATATGAATGATGAATTAGCAGTTGATGTACCACTACTGAAATCTCAGACTATCTTAACAGCTAACGGTACAACTGAACCTACAAAGGTATTTTATAGAATTGTGCCTTTTATATGCTACCAATTAAAACATGAAATAAAACTTTTAAATATTTTAACTCCCATCTTATATACTTCTGAGACATATGAGAAACTTATCTTTTAATAGTAATATTATTGTGTCAAGTGATTCTTATTGATACAGTAGATTTTTAAGTTCAGGGATGGTCTATAGTTAAATATAATCAAACCCAGTATTTCATTAGAAATCATGAGAATTTTAAATCATAATATACTATTTTTCTAACAAATCTAATAAAAATTGATCTACCATTGGTTCACTATCTAGGCTTCGGAAGCACAGGCCACACATCAGTATTTGTTTATGTCACATCCTGCCTAATACTGTAGTTCTGATGGATGCCACTTGCCATTACCAAAGGGATTTCAGTATACTTTTAACTATCTCAGAAATACATTCCCATAGGTTTCTGTAAATCTTCATGATATAAAAATGCAGCTATCCAGAACAACTTGTGAGGATTTAAATTAATGAATTATTCCACTGGATATCAATTTTAAGCATTTTTAAAGGTTAATGAAATCTTTAAGCTGTGTTTATCGCCATTCACACTTGTTTAAAGGGAAAGATAGGTTAGTGATCAGGAATGATACTAAAACCTGTTGAGAACCAGATTTTTGGTGTGCAGGATTACTTGTCTCTATCCTGAACTTTTATCTCTTTTAGCTTCAGTTAGATGTAGGCTATGTGTATTCATTACTAAAGTACGTAACAGTGAGTACTGAAAGTTAATTGAACAAGAGTCTCATAACACATAATACTAACTTTACATTTACATTTATGGAGAGGATGCATTGAACAATATTTGAGTTATATTGTCCTTAGAGCTACTTGCCTTAGGAAAAAACACAAAGGACAAGTTAGGTATATATTTACATCACTGCTACTAACCATCTGATCTTCCTTAAAGAACATAGTCTGGTGTTTAGTGAGAAGACCTTAGAGTCTATGTAGTTTCATCATCACTGATGACAAAGAATATGCCTAACTCAAATTTTAATCAAAGCCTCTGAATCTTTTTAATTATTGTTTACCAAATTGTTATGAATCCATAGAATAGGGGTCAGCAAACTTTTTCTCTAAATTGCCTGTTACAACATTTGTGAGTTTAAAGGCCATAACAAGAAAGATAGGTAATTCTGCGTAAAATACATAATTTGTACCTAACAAGTAGCATCATAACTTTTTTTTTACTGAAACTTAGACTTTACTTTTATTCTCCACCACATCAGCTTTCATAAATATGAATCTAGTTTTATCTTACAGCACATGATCGTTATCTCTTCCCACCATTCACTGTGATTCAGCACCATTTCTTTTTTCCCTCAAATGATCAAGCTCTTCCCCTTCTCAGGGTCTTCGCACTTCCTCTTTTTTCCACCCCATAGACCTGAATGTGGCTATGTTCCACTGTGTGTCTTGCTCTGATATTGGTGCCTCAGGGAAAGCCCCTGAGCACCTTACTGAGCCCCTGACAGCCTTACCCTCGTCCCACTGTCACCACATCCTCATTCATCTCCTTCACTAGGCACACTTGTGTATGGGCTTGTTATTGGTCAGCCCTCTAAAACAGCATCCTTGGTGGTAATTCTCTTACCCGTTTCCAGTGACAGAGGTACTGGATACTACCAGAGGTTTCAAAATCATGCCTTGCTTGCAGTCTCACCACTAATTCTAGCTGTGATCGCCATGGGGAATAACCTATTTATGTTTGTGTTTTTTTTTTCTGTTTAATAGAAAACAATTGAAGATAGAAATATGAAGAATAAAAAGTCAACAAATAATAGAGCATCCAGTGCATCTGGCAGGTAATAAAGTTACCAGTATGGGGTTTACATTCCACCAAGTCTGGCTTTAATTGAACTGCTTTAAAGTAAATTTAATTTGGTGTTACTTGACTTTCTCTCAGTTTGTCTCATGAGATGAATTAGAGTAGTTATTCTTTTATATATAAGAATATATGTAAGAATATAAGAGAACTGATTATTTTCCATATTTGCCTCAGCCCTAGGGTAGAGTTTCCTACTTCTGTCTTACCTGAGACACTAGGTAAAAAGCTGTAATAAAACTGTAGTTCAGTATCTACTTCCGTTAAGTGTTGTTTACACATAAAGATTTGTCATTTAGTGTTGACAGCCTATGGACTAAGCTGGTTTATTAAAATAAGAATCTATATAGTTTCATTAACATTGATGATAATGAATGCCTAGCTCATAAATGTTAATCAAAACCTCTTTTTAATCTTTTTAAGTATTATTAACTGAATTGTCATGAACCAATAGAACAGAGGTCAGCAAAATATTTCTCTAAATTGCCAGTCAGAACATTTGTGAGTTTAAAGGCCTTAACAAGAAAGAAATGAGTGAATGACTCTAGTAAAATCAGCTTTATTTACCAAAAGTAGATGGTGTGTCATCTTTCCCTTCCAGCCACTGGAAGAGAGGATGCTATTCTTTCTAATTGCATGTTTATGTAACATAACTGGTTTATGTAACAATGTGATACCAGAAAGTATCATAATGTTCTTTATGTACCTTGAAATACAATTCATGTTTCTTCACTACAAACACCTAAAAAAGAGAAATCTCTCTGAGGTTTTTAAAGTTATACAATTTTGATTATGTGGATCTCTTTTTGTACTAAAAGAATATATATCTTTATCAAAGTAACTATAGCTTATTAAATTGAAATGTTATTTTTAAATAGAGTTGCAAATTCTAATGAATCTTTCCTCTAACAAGTGCAGGTGTAATATTTTATCTACAATCTTTGAATCCTTGCAGATTAATGACTTTTGAGCCTTTCAAGAAATCTAGTTCTATCAGGAGAATTTCCTCAGCAACTACCTCTTCTCACTACTTGGGGACTTTGAAAGTCTTGGACCAAAAACCCTCACAGAAACAGAATATAGAACCTGATAAAGCAGATAGCATAAGGGCAGCTGTTTACCAGGTAAATAGGAAAACATTTTTTTAAAAAATTAGGAAAATAAATCATGCATATAAGATTACCTGTTTGCCAAGATATAAAATGATTTTGTGAGAGATGATTTAATACTTTCATTAACTGGTAATGATTTTCCTTCATAATATGTGAGTAAGCCAAGGCTGCCCTTGCTAAATTATTTACTAAATCATTTCCTTCCTAGTTTTGCTCAGCTGACATAGCTGTTTAAAGAAATAAATATGCATGGCAATTTATAAGATATGGCTAAAGTAAAAATGGTGTCTTTATTTTATGCTTTTAAAAGTTTACGTTATGAAGAGAACGTTTAAAATATTTGACTTACCTGAGAGTGTATTTGAATTAGGCTCACACAGAAAAAGATTTCTCCAATTTTTTTTCACAAATCTGAGTTCTTTTTGTTGTTTGTACACTTTAGAAAATGATCAGTGCGAATTTCAAAGAAAAGTGTTTAGATATATATGTTGCTGTTACATGCAGTTTACCAGAATATTATCAGAAAAATCAAAATTATACTAGTTTATATAGTTTATAAATTTCATGTTTTGATGTTTTAAGATTTTTGTCAGTTGTTTCATTAATATAAGAATTCTAATTCTTTTGGGAAACTGACTTTTTTTCCTCACAGGAATGGTTGGAAAAGAAAAATGTGTATTTACATGAAATGCACAGAATTAAAAGGATTGAAAGTGAAAACTTAAGGATCCAAAATGAACAGGTATTCTGAAGCATAGAAGTTAAAACTATTCTAGATTTTTGTCAGTAAAATCTCTGAATATTTAACATTTCCAAATCAACTGCATTTTAAGTAACATAATATCTTGTCCATAAGTGAACTGATTTATTTCTCTTGTAATTTGTGTATTTTTAGATTGTAGTAAATATAACCATTTCACATAAAACTACCCACAAACATTTTTTTTAATGTATAGAATGACTGTGGTCTGCTAATTAGGAACTGTTGTAACCAGTTACCTACCAGTTACCAACCTAACTCTTTTAATATTTGGCTTCAGTCTTGCAGTTTAGGAACCTAAGTGGTCAACACACCACTAATCATCTGTTTTCCTCTTTTCTGTCTTGAATTTTATATCACTGTCTGCATTCTTAACAGGTATTCTTCTAGCTGACTGGAGCTGGACCTTTGTTTCAGCCATCCTGTGTTCATTTTCTACACAGACTCCTGTTTTTAGATGACAATATCTAAAAGCTTTCCCATTTTCTAAATAAAGGCCCTAAAAAAAGCACCTTCGTTGTGCTGTTGAAAACTGAGTTTATTTCCCAAACACACACTGTACTGTGCGAAGCAGCCATCAGGGGGCGCCCGTGAACCCTTCCCCTTGTGCTTTTACCCTTCCCCGTGTGCTTTTACTTCTATATTATGTTATCTTCATAGCAAGACTTTATATCTTTTCGATTTATGCAATATTTCAAGGCAGATATGGCGCATTAGCGATTAGATTTGACGTGAAATAAAGTAATAAGGTACTTGCTGTAACTCCACTGTATCTTTTCCAATGTAGCACACACGCTGCACATTTTGAAGATGTTCCTAGTGGGAATTTCATAATTTGATATCAGTGAAAGCTTGGTGGGAAACAAAGAGCCAAGGCTGTGGCTCGACCAGTCTCACAATTTGTCTGCTCTGATTTAAACTTGCCTATTACTTTCCTTCTACTGAAATATTTTATTATAAAGATTTGAAAGTAGGACTCAACTTGTGATAGTTTGTTTTGATAATGTTTGTTTAGTATACTTCCCAAAAAAAATTGACTTCCTTCCCTTGAGTAATGTAAACACCTACCCAGCAAATGTGTTCAGAAACGTACACTTTAAATAGCAATGAATAATTCAGATGACATTTTTGTACAAATTAACTTTTTCCAAAGCATTGTAATTCTGTTACCTGTTTTGAAACCCATTGTCTATGCATGGTGACCATGGCAGGAATCAAAGTCATATGTATATTCATATATTTGTAACTATGTTTGCCTATTTACTTAGACTTACGGAACTATTATTTTTCCAATATAGAAAAGAGCTGCTAAGCGAGAAGAAGCTTTAGCATCATTTGAGGCATGGAAGGCTATGAAAGAAAAGGAAGCAAAGAAGATAGCTGCAAAGAAAAGGCTTGAGGAAAAAAACAAGAAGAAAACTGAAGAAGAAAATGCCGCTAGGAAAGGTGAAGCGCTACAGGTATTTGATGGATCTTTCCTAATTATTGCTTAATATTTTTATTAATTAACTATTATTTTAAATGATTCTTACAATTATAGTCTTATGATTTTATTAATGAATCATTAAATATTAATTGATGTTTCATAGCAATATTAAACAATCTGTTGATTTTGTAATCAAAATTAGTGATTTTTTCTTTGCCTATTTTATAACATTTCCAAAAAATAAGGTCATTCTGAACTTTTTCAGGCTTTTGAAAGATGGAAAGAGAAAAAGATGGAATATCTTAAAGAGAAAACTAAAAAGGAGAGAGAATATGAAAGAGCAAAGAAACAGAAAGAGGAAGAAACTGTTGCAGAGAAAAGGAAAGATAACTTAACGGCTCTTGAGAAATGGTAATCCAAAACAAGACTTTGATAGATTTTAAATTAACAACATTAGCTTTTCTAAAATTTATTTACCTGAAATTTATTAATGCATCTCAGTCTCGTTACTGCAGAGACATTAGGGAATGTTTACTGTATGTTCCTCTTTAACTTTCCAGTGTTTTATCTTACCTAGGAATGAAAAAAAGGAAGCTTTTTTCAAGGAAAAGGAAAAAGAGAAAATAAATGAGAAAAGGAAGGAAGAACTGAAAAGAGCTGAGAAAAAAGATAAAGATAAACAAGCCATTGACGAATATGAAAAATGGCTGGTAGGTATTGTTTGTTAAAGCACATATTTCTTCTCAGTGCATTTTCGGGTGACTTTTCTGTTCCTATTCCCATTTCCATTTGTCCCATTACTACCTGGAAGCTGCCTTGCTGAAGCCATTCACTCCTTAGCCCATCATAGATCCTTTGATATGCTCACTTCTAGAAGTGAGCCTGCTGTTCCCTAAGGGACTCAGGCTTAAAACTTCAGTTCCCAATATTCTTCTGACATGCATTCCCACATGTGGTTCTTACCAGTCATGGCCATTCTTCCTTGGCTACGATTCTCATGTCTACATTCATAGAAGCTGACAGTTTGTGTTACGGATGGTAGCCAGATTGTTTTAGGTGGAACCCTGGTCATCACCCAATAACGTTATTTTTAATGGTGAGAAAGTTACTGCCTTTTTCTTTCTTTTAATCTTTCTGATGACCACCAGGAAAGAGTCTTGTTTAGGTGACTTTTAATGAAAGAAAGTAAATACAAAGTTTGGGTAAAACAAAGTCCAGCTGAAATTTATTTATTTTTGTTTATTTCAGTGTACTTATGTTGATAGCTACTTTTTCCTATGTCAAGCAAAATACTGTCTTTTGTTTAAATATCAGCATAAATGCATCATTAACTTGAATAAACCATGCATCCATGTAAACAAGTACTTTACATTTACATTACATTACTTTACATTACATAAACAGGTACATTACTTTACATTAGGTCACACATACTTGAGAGTGGTTAACAAATGTTCATGATTCAACCATCAAAAAGTGTAAACTTTTCCCAAAAGGCTTAGGTTTACTTTAAACAGGGTTTCTTACCAGACTTTATTTGAACTCATGCCATCCTGGGATATTAGAAAATGCAGTCCAGGGTATTTTATAGTTTCTCTAAGACTGATCCTAAGCATCTTTTTACTTGTTTAAAGTGCTTTTCATCTAAAGTACCAATTCATAGATTTTGGATATTTTTCTGTGGTCTTTTACTTACTGACTTATAAAGGTTTTTTTAAATGTACCCTCAATGTTAACCTATTATTTTCAATATGATTTACACTTATATTTTTCCATTAAATTGGTGGCCTCTCAGCTATGCTTAATTGGATTTTGTGCCATGATGAACTTAATTTTAGTTTCAGGTGTCAAACTTATCAGTCTTTTCTCCTGGCTTCTGATTTTCAGGTATAGTTGAAAAGATTTCTCCATAATTTGAGGTTAAACAAAGTACTCCAGTTATTCTTTTAAAACTCTCTGATTTCAATATCTGAGCATTTGACCTACTTATAATTTATCTTGATGAATGGTGAGAAGTACAATTCCAACTTTATTTTTTCCAATGCATCTTTTATAAAGTAGCTTATCTTTATCCACTGATTTGAGTTACTGCTTTAATTTATATATTCCTGTATTTGGGGATCTCTGCCTTGATTTTCTGTCTCATTGGTCCTTGTCATTGTGCACATTACATTTCCACACTGTTTCACTCTCAAGGCTTCATATCTACTGCTATTAGTCTTCCTCCAGATTTCTTATAAAACATTTTGACTATTGTTTATTTGTTCACATAATGTCTGGAATCAAAAGTAGCTAGAGAGAGAGACAGATAGTACCCAAAGAATGTTATTTTTAAGATAGGACAAAAAAATAAATAAAGTATTTAGGAATAAATATAAGAAATGTTCAAGATCATTGTGAAGAAAACTTTAGTGCATTCCTGAAGGATACAAATGAAGATTCGAAAACATGGAACACAATTTCTCTTAAATAGAAACACCCAGTCTTATAATGATGTCATAGAAAAATGCTTATTTTCATGAATTAATTTACAAACTTAAATGCAATCCTAATAAAAATGCCAACAGAATGTATTGTTGTTTATGTGTTGACTTTAGTACTACTCTATGCTAAATCTATGCAAAGAAATAGTAATAAAATCAGGTGATCAAAATTTGTTCATGGGTTTAAGTGAGGAAGGTAGTAGTACTTCATAGTAATTTCCTTGGAGCAAATTCTCAAATAATGTTGGTTCTAAGAAAACTTAAAGTTCTTCTACTAGGAGGTAGTATATTGACTCTGCTAGTCTCACTTGGAGTATTTCATGTGATTGCTTCAGCTCTCTGTCTCTGTCACATTCTCTTGAAAATGAGATAGATCGTCCTAAATGATTGAGTCACAGGTACTTTTTGTTTTCTTATAATATTTAGTCAATTTCTTACTCTAATCAGTGCTCTGGAGAACAAAACTTCATAAGTCAAAAGACTTAAGACTAAATAACTTGTACAGATATGTACTGAAACCTTCACAACTAGAGTGCTACTTATAAAAACACCCATATACAACATGTTACAAACTTAGTACCCATATTACCAGTTTTCTTGCTGAAATTTCTTTGCAAATAGAGTGGAAAAACTACCCTATTAATAAGTCTAGGACTGCAGTTTCATGTAAAATGACATTTCAAAAATTTGAGATTTATCCTGGCTTGGGCAGTGAGAAACTTACAGCCAACATTTAGGTTAAATGCCTCCTTCTTGCTGGTTCCCTGGTTAATTCGTAGTTATTGTTAATAAGAAAATAAGTGAAAGCAACACAAAGTTCTAATGATTAATTAAAATGATACCTGTTAATATTAATTAATAAAAGGTTGAAAATTATTTGCCTACCCTGACTTTTTACCACCCTGCCATAAGATCAAATTAATTTCAGGTTTCTCTTTTTTCCATCCATGTTAAATTAACAGACAAAATGGTGTTTGATCAGTCAGTTTCACGAATTCAGTCCAGTCACTGACTTCTCACCTAGCTGCCTGGTCTGCCTTCTCTCAAATACTAGAATGATTGACAGTGACTTAATTATAGCTTTTCACAGTTAATATTTGAATGTAGGTTCCCACTTTGCTGTAATATCAGCAGCAAATATGTAAGCACTAATATCATGGTTCAAGATATTGAGATGAAAAGAAACCTCTCTTTCTTCCTCCTGCCACATGTGAATCACCACATGCTAATGAAAGCCTCGTATTATCATATTCTCCTTCTCACCTTGATCATTTCTATATATATACTAACGAAGAGGCAAAGACACAAAATGTGTCCCACCCGAGCTATCCAGATGGCAGAGACAGTGTTGTTCAAGCAACCCTTGGTACACCTGCTTATGTTTAAATCACCAGTATGAGGGAAGCACCACAGAGTTAGCAGAGACTTAAAGAAATAGACAATTCACAAGTGAACAGTTCCAGTACTATTAGATCTACAAGTACTCCTAGACTAACATTTAGATTTCATATTCATCCTCAAACCCTTAATCATCTCTTTAAAGGGAGTAAGTGCAGAAGAACAAGATAGTTCTAAAATGTATGTGTTAGAATAAAAATGTGAGAATGTGGAAGAGGATATTTGCCAAATAAGATGAAGAGGACTATTCATATCAAACAATAAAATATAAATTTACGGGCCCTCTCCTGTGAATCAATGTTCTTTTAATCTGGCTGTCTCCCATCATTTTTCAGGACATGTCATCTTAAATGAGCTTCATTCTTCATTTCCCTCCAGCTGCGCCCCCACTTATGCTGTTCTTTGTAAATAACCTAGAAAATTACTACATTTCCTTAATTCTCCATAACCTTTTGACCCTCAACACACTCCAGGCATGTGTCTTTCCCCATCACTATATCAGAACTACCCTTTAAAAATTAGTTTTGCCAGATCATTAAGACCATCAAATGGATTCTTTCTTTTGCCCCATTTTCTGGACTTCAGCATTTCACACAGTCCATCTCTCCTGGTCTCTAACCTCCTTTGTCTATTGTGTCTCCCTACTTTATCCCTCTCCTGTGCCTGCTGCAGGGTGTCACCTGTTGACTTCTCTCCCCTATGTCCTAACCCCTATGTCCTAACCACGGGGATGCCTATAATCTTACCAACCACCTTCTCATAGCCCGGCCATGTTGCTGTCACTGCCTTCCTTGTTCTCTCCCACTTCCCAGGTATTTGTCCACTTGTCCAAATTCTCTCACAGGCTTTCCTCTCTGAAGTGCTCTCTTCCCCGCACAAGTGGCCAGTAGCTTCTCTTACCCATCCTGTTCCTCTCTGAAGTAACTTTGCCTAGCTCTACTTGCCTTTGCAAAGAAGTAGTTCTTCCTGTCATTCTTCATCACTCACAAGTTTGTTTTTATGTTTCATAGAAATTCACACAATTTAGAATTATCTGTTATTTATTGTTATGAACAGTCCATTTTGAAAGGTTTTCTGAGGGACAGAGGCTCTATCTGTGTGTTTGGATTTTATAACCATTCGTGCATGGTACCAGCGCCTTGCTTGACCTAGAGAAGGAGCTCAGTGCCACTGGCACATTACCACATTATAAAGCAACACAAATCAATGGATGCAAGAAGGTAACAAGATTATTTGTATAACACTGGGGTATAAAGTCACTTCAAGGGATTACCTCACAGTCATAGAAATTCCAAAGTAAAGGTTTAAATATGCCAGTCAATAGAAAAAAATGAAAAGGGAATTACTGATCAAGTGTCATGAGGATAAGCTGTTCTTCTAAATTTAAAAATGCAATGGAGAGCATAAAAGAAAATATCGCAAATTTAAGTCATTAGGACATTAAAATGAAAGGTCAGTATAGTGCTGGTTGCAGTGTAAATTCTTACTGCTCTTTAAAGAATAAATCTCCATTTCCCAAGAAAGCCAAATGTTCACATACCTTGCAATCAACATTTTCTCTCCTGGGCTTATACAAGGAGGGACAGTTTTGATCATATGTACTGGAAATCAAAAGTGTTTGTAGCACTGTTGTCTTTGATAGGAAAAAAAATGAAAACATCATATTGTCATTAAAAAGATTGCAGACTTGTGATCTGTTGATGTGCTTGAATTCCAGTCTAGCCTAGCACTCCATACAGATGGAGCTGCAAAATATAAATTCTAAAAAGGATGCTGCCAAAGGCATGATACCTTTTTGTATGAGTTCTAATATTCTGAAAATCAAAATTATTTTTTGTTTGGGGATGAAATTATAGGTAATAGAAGCACCAGGAGGAGCACAAACATAGTAAGCATCCAATTAAGAGGCAGGTTTTCTTGGTGGGGTGGTTGGAATGAAGGTGGACTGAGGGGGAATGGGCACTGAACTTTAAGAGGACTGGTTGCCTATTTCATAAAGCAGATAGTGGGGCACAGAATTTGAGTAGATAACACTTTAAGCAGTGGTCTGTGGCTGAAGTGTTTCTTAGTATTTTTTCTTACAAAAAGTAAGCACTAAAAAATTAAATGTAGGCAAAATGCAACAAAGATGATAATTACATAAGGAAATATGCAAATTGCCAAAAACTATAAATGCATTAATACCTATGTAGTTGGAAGAGCCAAATGATTAGCCAGAAAATTCACAAAAAGACTGAAAAAGGAAAATTTGCTGAAGTTCAGTAATAAGCAGAGAACTATGAAGCTCAGTCTTCAGCTGTTCATGAAAAATTTGAGGAGGCTTGTGGTGCTATTCAAATTCACCCTTTGCATCCAGTAAATTTGCCACTTGGAATCTGCTCTCAAAAACTCATCACTAAATTCTAATCACTCTTTTAAGTTATCGAATTGTGTAATATTTTTCTACTTCACATAATCTTTCAATATTTTTAATATAAAAAGTGTAAGTTGTAAACTAAAACCTGTTGGTAGTATAACAATAAATTAGCAATACTTCTTGGCTGCTATGGAAAATAATATTTTGAATGTCTTATTCTGGATTATTTTGTTAATTCAGAAAAAACTTAATTTGAAAATAATGTTCATATATGTAAATAAATGTGTGGCTTCCTGTTTTATCTTTAGGAAAAGAAAGAAAGGAAGGAAAGAATTGAACGAAAACAGAAGAAACAGCATTCCTTTCTTGAAAATGAACCACTTCCTCCATGGAACCCTCCAAGCCGAACTGTGTTCTCAAAAGTCTTTTGATAGTTCTTAATTTTTACATTATTATTTATCAATTCACCAATTTTAGCCATGGGTGCAAAACTGTTCAATTATTTGTAGTAAGAAGAGTTGATTATAATTAAATGTCAGTGTTTCTACTGGCATTGGAAAAGATACATTTGAGTTAATCAGTGAAAGCCTTTTTTGAGCTATTGATAAACCGCTTCAAAATGAAAACTAATAGATTGCTCTCAGCATTACAATTCCTCATCCTCTATCATGTCCTGGTTGTTCTTACAGCACATGATCCATGGCCCCTCTCACTAAGTTGTCCAGGTTAAGTATGTTATTTCCAATAAGGAAAAGGAAAACTCATCTAGGTACCATAGTCATGAAATTAACTAAATGTGTAAATGGTGGTTCATATAGATTCTGGTTTTATTGTGAACAGGTGCTAGAGATGATGCAGAGATTATTTTAAGACTGATATTTGAATCAAAGCTGTTGCACTTGCACTGTTTTGGACTACTGAGATCAGTAGAACTCTAATCATGAAAGTATTTTGTTTTATTTAAGAATTTAGCCTTACATTTTAATGAGTGAATGTATTTTTTCCATTCCAGGTTCTAAGACAATCATAGGCATTTTCTAATGAACCAACCTCTGAAATTTACTTTTCTAAATTTTGTATCATGTTATTATTTCAATGATACCAAAAGATGTCCATTTCACAATAGCGATATGCACATTAATATGGAAGGAAATTCCACATGAGTTCAAGGTCATTATCACTACTGTTACTTTCTAAACTAAGGCTATAAGGGTGATGAAGGCAACTGTCTTAATTTATCCAGTCTTATAGTTAATATTTAGAAGACAGCAGTATGGGAAGATCATTTGTAAGAAAATGTTCAAAGAACCTTATTTATTTGATCTCTAAATACATCTGTATTAACTGTACTTATACTTGAAGTGGTCTACCAGCTATTACAGACCAAATGTGTGCTGTTGGACTTGAAATGCTACTTCAGCCCACAATGCAATGCAAAGGTGATGGATAAAAATAATTATTACTTATTAACAGTCATATTCTCTCTGCTGGGTCTTTACAAATGTTACTTCTCATATTTATAACTATTAAGGATAGACATTATTAGCCTCATTTTGCAGCTAAAACTACTGAGACTCAGAATTGAATAACTTGCCACACATCCAGCACGAACTGAGTGGTGATCAGCACCATCACTCCCCAGAATCCACGTGCTTTTTTTATGTTTTCGTGTAGTCTCAGAGAACTGTGTTCTGTCAAAACCTCTGTGTTATAGTAATGATACAAACTTATCTTACCTCCCAGATCCTAAAATCCTGTGTAGCGATTCCTTAAGATATAGTTGTTTGTTATTAAAGATAGTGGACTTCATTAAATCTATAAAATGTAATAAGACTTCATAGTATTTAAGGAATTAGTTAAGCCTCTGTGTTTAGTATTAGATGTCAAAAAACTCGGTCGGTTACAAAACATGGAGATAGTCATTCAGGAGAATTCACACTGGGGATTTGATTTCCTACTGCAGTCTGTGTGCCAGATAAGTAAGATGTCGTGGATCATTTTGTACGGTGAAGTTAGTGTTGTAGAGAAAAGATATTTCGTAAATAAAACTGGAAGCCTTTTTATACTGCCAGACATGGAGGATATGTAACGAAATCATCACCAGCAAATGTATTATCAACATGAGGTTTTTGGTCTCTTTTTTTTGTCTACTATCCCCCATAAGACCGCACAACACCTACCATAATCCATCGATGTTTATTGCATTGTATTAGTTATTTGCAACTAAGAAGATATTTGCAAATTCCAGGGAAGTGGAAAAACTTGAGAAAAAAGTACTAAGCTCCTTTTAAGAGGATCAGATCTTAAAAGTATATCATAGATTCACATCAAAAAGTTACTTACACTTCCCAATCATTCATTCTGTGCTATCATATTGAGTGAGTTCTTATTCCCTCTTATTGTTAGACTTGAATTAATTAGTTAATTTAAAGCATATGGAACTTAATAAGAACTTAGCATATGGTCAGTGCTACATGGACTTTACATTTCCCCACTGTGTGTGAGGAGAGGTTGATGTTTATAGGGGGGGCTGCTAATGATTATTAACATGACATTTTTAGCATCCAAAAAGAAATCTTTTCATGGTAAGTCTAGACCATGCCACTGAAATGGAAATACATACTAGGGCCCCTCTGAAAACAAAAGAAAATACCAATTTCTTAGTGTTGATTGTGAAGCAGTATGAAAAGGGAAATTGACGTGTTTGTAAAGATCCAATAAGTTATTTCCCTCATATGGTGATTTTTATCTTATTATTATAAATACTGTATTATTTCATGTTTAAAGTAACCTGTGCTGAAATTATCTAATGGAATCAAATTATCTCTTCTGGAGCAGAAATAAAGTTTAGCTTTGTGACCAAGGTGAAAATTCAGGACTTTTATTTTCTGAGATCCAAAGGAGAGAATCAAGCATATCCTCTTTAATGTATTTATCTGTGTATGGGTTCTGACATCCCCACGTTTCCTTAGAAAGTTTTCTCTAGAATAGTTATTTGCTCATTAAGTTTTATTAATTTGCAATGAGGAAATTTTAATTCCAACTAAAAACATTAGAAACCTGTCAACTTTCAGATCAAACTTATAATTTGTAGATTGTATCTATCACCTGAAAAAGGCTCATACTTTGCAATAAAGAAAATAGGAACTTTATGAATATTAAAAAATACTACTGAAAGCAATTTACCTAGGAATTAAAACAAACACAAACCTTTATACAGAATTTAATTTCCAAAGTAACCAAAAAAAGGATAATAACTAAAAAAGAAATGAAATGGTATTTTAGATCACAGGTAGGTTCAAGTTTTCTCAATGAAAGAAAGTACAACCCATAATATTGGGATATAGGGGTATATAATATTCTGATGGTTTGTATTGCATCACGTTTTGAAAATGTGTTCTTATTTTTGCCAGAACAGAGCCTGAGTAGTTGGGTGTCACAGTGGTACCTGACCTGGAGTGATGTATGCTTCTGAAAGAGATTTTAATGTATCTGGTTCAATGTGGAAAAAAATTAATTTTCCAAGACTTTGACTTGTTCGACCTCACACAACTAACTACAAGAAATTTGGACTTGGGATCCAGGTTTCCCATTGCCCTCCGTTCACCATTCCACAATTTTTGATAATCATGTAAAACTTTCACGCTAACTTTTCTAACTGTGCTCATTAATAACTTAGTTGATATATTCTCTCCTGTGTTCTCTTATTTCCTCCATGTTATGGCCTCTCCCTATCCACCACATCAAAACTGTTTGGACCCCTGCAATATCACTGAGTATGGGGGGGAAGCACTGAAGTCTCTTAAATCCTGAGTCAGGAACTTTTGTCTAAGTTACAGAAGATAAAAGGAATTTCAAAAAATGGGAAAAACTGCATGTTAGTTAAAATAGTTTCTAAGAATAAACTATATAAAAAACATTTAATCCAAGCTATTCAATAGTACTTTGCAATAAAGTCTTTAAACCCATACACTTCCATATTACACAAAACTAGGATATTATTGGTTTGCCTGTTTCCTTGGAACACTGGCTGGTAGATGAATAATTACTATCTAAATACTTAACTAGAAACTTGTCTGAATTCATTTACTGTAAAAATTGCTATATTATTTTGAAATGTATGTGTTATGTAATTGTACATCTAAATTATAGACAATCCTCAATACTGAAATTAGGATATCATTTTAAAAGTTACTGACAAGATGTACTTAATCTTTGCACTTTAGTAGCATATTTTAATGTAATGTTTAATTAAAGTGAGGCATTTAAGACTTAAAGTGTGTTATTTTTTTCCTTTTGGGGAGGGCCTAAAGATAAAATAATCTTATCATACCAATATACCTTTTATTAGAAATAACTGTAAATATGAATATAAAACTTTATTAAATAAAAAATACCAATGTTTATAATTGTTTATAATTAGAAAATATGAAATGAAAGTTACCTACACTTCCAAAGACAGTTGATATTAGTACTTGTTCAGTTTTAAGTATCCAATACATTTTTCCCTATAACGGTATGACAAAGGAAGAAATGTTGTCCCATATATCTCTGTCTCTGCCATGCTATGTATGTGTTTATACATATGCTGCACATGCATATATAATATATAGACATCAGTGCAAGCATATACCTGCAAACACATGCATACATACATATTTTTAATTTAAGATGAAATTAAACTATGCGCTTGATAACAAAGTTTTTCCCCCTCAATTTATCCTAGACACATGTTTTTCTTTTTATCATTGATGCTGCCACTACAACTTACTAGGGAACTTTTTTTTCTTACAAATCTTTACTGTAGTAATACTAATACAGTCAGCATCTTTGTAGGCTGGTCATCACTATTCAACATGGTGGACCTCACTAAAACTGTAAAGTGAAGAAGGAATTTTTATTTAAGGAGATAGTTAACTGCCTTATTTATGATGTCAGAAAATCCAGCAGATTGTGGACCATAGGCTTTGAGACAATTGTTCCATTTCCACCCTTTGAAGATTAACCTTATTTCCATGTGTGAACAAGAGAAGAGAGCTATCAAAGATCTCTTTGTAAGATGACATCAGGGCTATGGATAAAGATCATATACATAAAATTGAAGCTTTTTTATATGTGGAATGGGAGCTGTTAAATGTGTAGAATTTCAGCTTTGCATGACAGATGAATTCTGGCTGTTAGCTATACAACAGTGAATGCACTTTACACTAGTGAGCAGTATACTTAAAAATGGTTAAGATGGTAAAGTTTATGTGCATTTTACTACATTTTTTTAAAAAATTACACATTATATGCAAAGAATCAATCAGAAGAAGAAGAAATTTTTAAAAAATATTCCATTTACCATCTCACCAAAGAAAATTAAATACTTGGGAATAAACCTAACAAAAGAAGTAAGAGACCTATACAAAGAAAACTACAAAGTATTCTTAAAAGAAATAGAAGATGGTGTTAAAAAATAGAAAGACATTCCCTGTTCATGGATTGGAGGATCAACATTACCAAAATGGCCATACTACCAAAGGCAATCTACAGATTCAATACAACTCCAATAAAGATCCCAATGACATATTTTAAAAAGATAGAACAAAACTACTGGAATTCATATGGAACAACAAAAGACCCTGAATAGCCAAAACCCTCTTGACAAACAGAAGAGAGAATGGAGGTATTACTATTCCAGACTGTACTACAAAGCTGTATTACTTAAAACAGCATGATACTGGTACAAAAACAGACAAACAGACCAATGGATCAGAATTGAATACCCTGAAATAAAACCACACATATATGATCAACTAATCTTCGACAAAGGGGCAAAAAACATATTGTGGAACAAGGATAGCCTCTTCACTAAGTGGTGCTGGGAAAACTGAATCAAGACATGTAAAAAAATGGACCAGGACAACACCCTCACACTTCATACAAAAATCAACTCAAAATGGATAAAGGGCTTGGACATGTGACCTGCAACCATAAAATACATAGAGGAAAACCTGGGTAAAACCCTTCATGAATCTCACCTCAGAAATCCATTTTGGGAAACAACTATGGCAAACAAAAAAATAAAGGAAAACATAAACAGCTGGGACTATATCAAACTAAAAAGTTTCTGTACAGCAAAAGAGACAATAAACAAAACAAAATGAAACCCAACCGACTGGGAGAAAATTTTTGCCCTCCAGACAAGTGACAAGGGTCTGATAACAAAGATCCACAAAGAGCTCCTACAGTTCAACAAAAACAAAGCAAAAAAATCAGTCCAAAAATGGAGAGAAGAACTAAAAAGACACTTCACCAAAGAGGAGATACAAATGGCTAATAGGCATATGAAAGAATGCTCCACATCACTAAGAATCAGGGAAATGCAAATTAAAACCACACTGAGATACCATCTTACACCAGTAAGAATGGCCCACATAAATAAAACAGACAAGTGTTGGCACAGATGTGGAGAAAAGGGAACTCTCTTACACTGCTGGTAGAAGTACAAACTGGTCTTGCCACTGTGGAAGACTGTGTGGAGGACCCTCAAACACTTCAAAGTGGAATTACCATTTGACCCAGCAATTCCACTACTGGGAATCTACCCAGAGGACATGAAAACACTAATTCAAAAGGACAACTGTACTCACATGTTTATTGCAGCTCTGTTTATAATTACCAAGATTTGGAAACAAGCCAAACACCCCAAAACTGACAATTGGCTTTAAAAAATGTGGTATATGTACATGATAGAATATTACACGTTAATCAAGGAGGACAAACATATATCATTTGCAGCAACATGTGGAACTAGAAAGACTCATATTAGCAGAAATAAGCCAAAAAGAAAAAGAGAAATACAGGATAGTCTCACTTATATGATGGATATAGGGGAAAACAAACAAACAAATAAGAAAAATTAGAAACAACCAATGGGACTGAACAATGGATGAGAGAGGAGGAGGGAGAAGGTGGGGGAGGCAAAGGGCACAAAAGAGCAGGATGGTTAACAGGTGTTAGGGAACTGAGAGAGAGAGAACCCCAGGGTATACAATAATGTAACATAAATATAAATACACATATATATGCAAATTTTTAAAAAATTAAAAAAAAACAGCCATCACAGAGATAGTTGACATTCTCTGTGGATATCTCTTCTAGCCTATTCCCCATTATACATTCCCAGAAATAATAATCAGTATACTGGATTTGATGTTTGTCATTCCTATGGTATTTGAAACTTTTAAATCACACATCAGTAAATAATATATTATTTTGCATGGTTTATAATTTTGTAATTATGGTATTGTAATATGTATACCTATCTGTAACTTCTTATCTTCCCACAAAAAAATTTTTTTTTAATTTTAAAAAATGTATTGTGAAAATTATTATAGGGGAAAAAACTGATGTTATACTTAGTATTTATTATACATCATACATTTAATATATACCTTTAAAAACAATGTACTAAAGAAGAGTGCCAAAATATATGAGCAAGAAACAAAAAAAATTGCACAGTAAAGCAAAAAAACAAAATTTTTAAAAAAAGCTTTGTTGTTCATTTATAGGGGAAATACAGAGAAAACTCCCCTGATTATAGAATTTCTCCTTTTTTGGTCTGATTGAACCAAATTGTTCAGCCCAGGTGACTCAACATTGATTCAATGACAGTTACTAGGCACATGTCATATACTGATGGACTTAAACCTAGACTGAATAATGAGTAAAGCTGTATTGTAACCATCCAACTAAACCTTGTAGTAACTTTCATATACTTCCCTTGGATATTCTTTCTCCTTTAATTTTTGAAATGAGCTTTATGATTCTTTTAAGACAGAATTATGAGTCTCTGTAGAATTGCAATACCATGTATGATAATAAAAATGGTAGGAATGAAATAGTTATGATACAACCAGTCCTCTTCCAGAAATGAATCAATCACTCATACTTAGTATGTATCAGTATTAGGAAAAGAGAAAAATCAACAATGACTTCAGGGTTTCTTCGTAACATGAAACCATTCATTGAGTTATGGATGAAAGATGGTGTCCACTATTCAGACAGGCTTGCAAGAGACATATTTGGGGGGTAGGAGGCAGAGTGGATTGTATATTTTTAAGGGATTGGTCCTTGACATCTTAGAGTCTTGTAAAAAGATGAGGAGAAAACGTACCAACACATGAAAAAACACTCAATTTATTATTTGGGAAATGCAAATGAAAACTTCAATGAGTAGCATCTTAGACCTGTGAGAATGAGCTATTTCAAAAACTGTAAACAAGTAGTGTTGGTGATAGGTTGGAGAAAAAGGAACTCTTTGTACTCTGTTGGTGGAATTATGAATCAGTATAGAAGAATGGTATGGAGGTTACTTAAAAACTGAAAAGAGAAGCATCATGTAATCTAGCAATATTAGCCCTATATATTGGTCTGAGGAATACCAACAGTTTTCACTATTTTGAAAAGATATATGCACTCTATATTCATATGAGCCTTATTTACAATAGCCTAGGCATGGAAACAATCTAACTACCTATCCATAGATGACTGGATAAAGACATTGTGGTATATATGTATGCTCAGTGGAATACTACTCAGTCATTAAAACATGAAACATTAATGTTGATTTACAGCACTGGATATGATTTACAGATATGGGATCACATCCTTCATGCATGAAAATTGAGGTGATCAAGCTAAGCAAAATAAGTCAAAATCAAGGACAATTACTGGATGGTTTTAATATTACATGGAATATGAATAATCAAAGTAAAGGAATTAACAAAACACAACAAAAATAACCCTTAGACTCTGCAAAGACTATGGAGGTTACCAGAGGGAAAGAGGAAAGGATTGGAAGGAAAGAGTAGTAGGGGCCAATTTAACAGTGTAATAGTACTAGAAGTCTGTTGGTGGGTGCACCAAATAAAATTGAACTTCCAGAATTTAGATAGTAATGCAAACCAATAGTAAGTTAAAATTTAGTTTTTTAAAAAAAAAGTTCCTTTAGTTGGTTCAGTGCACAACAGACGTTAGGGGGGAAGCGTCAAGAATTAGGAAACTATTTCAATTGTTCAGGAGAAAGATGAATCTGTGAAGGCAGTGCCATGTGATCAAATTCTCTGTTTTTTGAAAGAGATGCTGCAGGACTTGTTGATGAATTGGATGATGTGACAGAATCAGGATGATGAGTGGTGGAATTATTTAGTGAAGTGGGAACACTGGTAAATCAAGTTCGGGGAAGAAGCAAAGAGTTCTTTTCTTAAAATGTTCATTCAAAAAGGATTTATCATGCAGCTCATTTGAAAATTCAGATCGAAATAGAGAAGCTCCAGAAATACAATTTTGGAAGTTATCAGCATACAGATAGTATGATATAAATTCATGGATTAAATGAAATCACCTAGAGAGAATATTAAGTAAAGGGGACCACAAACTAAACCCTAAGGTGACCCAACATTCAGAGGCAAAAGGAAGGATACAGAACAAGAGACAGAAAGTAGACTGTGCTGTAAGAGAAAATCAAAAAGCTGTATTATCTGGAAATCAATGGAATAAAGTGTTAAAAGAAGGATAATGACATACTGTGTCAAATCCTTTTGATAAATCAAGAGAACAATAGACTGACAATTGACCTATTTAGTAAAGCAGAAATGAGTGGTGACATAAAATACAATTTCAGAAGAGTGATGGAGATGAAGAACCTGATTAGAGTTTCTAAAAGAAAGAACAAAACTGGAAAATTATAAACTACTCTTTCTACTTGCTTTCCTGTGAACAGGAACAGAGAAATAGGAGGGACTATAATAGCTGAGTGATATTGGTGTCAAAACTGAGTTTATCAGTTTAAGAGCTAAGTCTTGTAGCCTACTGATAATATTATTTAATAAAACTTGAGTGGAATTACACCTCTTGTATTTTTATAGGCAGTTCAAATTTTAGCATTGTAGAAATCAACTAATATTAGATGAACATTATCTATGCCAGTCTAACAACATTGGCTTTTTTCCCCTTAATAATCTCAATCTAATAAGGGACAAATACTTTAGAAAAAAATTAAAATAGAATCTGTTAAAAAAAAATAGTCATTATCCCTATGATTTGATGACTGTCAAGGTTCTTTCTGGTCACTATAAATTGGCAATAATGAATGCTTCTAGAGCAAAACAATGTAAGACATTTGATAACTCTAAGTAGCAAATATGCCTATTTATTTAAATAATTATAGTTAAATACACAAATATATAATAGTAAATAAATATTAAATAAATAATTTATAATGAATAGATAAATACATATAAATATATAACTTAATTTTAAACAATTATAGTTCACTATATAAATGTAATCATCACAGAAAATGTAACAAGTAAATTCACATACATGACTTTTTATGATAAAGACATATTTGCAAGGGAAATAAATAGAATTTATAAATAGATTTATAAATGAATTTATCTACAGTATACCAAAATTTTTACTAGTTGTTGAGTGTGTCAACTTGAGCTACCCTTACAAAAAAGAAAGAAAATGTCATTTCAAATAAATGATAATTATTATCATCAATGAATAATGACAGCAAGTAAAATCTGTCATAAATATATAAAACTGACTTCCAGGTATTCTTGACTGTGTGAAGGTATATGTTTATTTATGAGTCATATAGGAGAGCAGTTTAATTAGAAATTCCTGGTAAGATAAATCAAAAAGAAGCTAATGTATTTTTATCTGCTATGATGCCCTCAAGCTAAACTAGGAAATACCTGATAATTAAACATCAAAATGTATTTAAATTGAAATCTAAAAATTTGAATAAATAAACCAGTTATATAGGAGATTTTGTAGTTTTGCCCCAGAAAACTTAAATATATATTCTTTTTCCCCCATCATTTAAAAAAAATCTTTATATAAGCAATCATTTGTCTCTACCTCTTTCCATTGTATAATAAACAAGAAACTGGAGTGATTTTCAATATTGCTGTAGAAAACCTTTATTTTGAAATGTTTGGTTGTATAAAGAGTTAGCTTTAATATTTCTGCCTTGTCTGGATGTAGTTCAAAAGGAATTGGGCAACCCCTTCATGTGCTCCAGATCCTATTTACTTTTCTACTTTCTGTCCCTAACTAGAGCTTTTCTATATTCTCCTGTGTCCTGATAAGCACCACTCCTCTTTGGACAGTACTGTCCTTTAGTTCTATGTGAAATAGCATTTGGGCGAATGTTCTCATGATTCTACAAGTTTGAGATTGAAGTCAATGTGCTACCTGTCAGCTCCCTTACTAAAAAAATTAGCCTCCTGTTTGTAATAACCAAAACAAGATATATTTACACAAATTGACTTCCAAGAAGGGTCTCGTAGCATCAAAAATCAATTAAGCAAAATAACAATGACCCGCTGTAACATGTTCCTGATAGGGTGTGCCCCCCCCCCCCACTGTCTCCTGTTTGGGATTGCAGGTTTCAAGGACAGGTAATGTTAAAATGGGAGAATGACCTTAGCTAAAATTTCCCTTCAGGGGGATGCAGGGAGAAAAAAAAAGTGTAACAGATTTTTCTGGAAGGCGGGAAATCAGGGTATATAAAGGGTGTGCAAACAAAGAGAAGGATTCGATTTGATTCTAGGCGATTGGATTGGGATTCCAAAATGGAGAGGAGATGGGAATCGGCCATCTTGTAAAGATGTAAGTCATGTAAGCTAGGCCATGTGGCCACCGAGGGCCTGCAACCCTTGGCTGACCCAGACTGGCAGCATGTGTGCTGAATGCAGTTAAAAAGTTCACAGATTTAAACTCCATGTTGGAGTTTGTTTTGCTGAGTTTAACTTGTGTCTCCAAGAGGCTGTGCAAAAGTTAGGCCTGAAAAGAAAGTAAACTTTGCTGGTTCAGCACCATGGAGTTCCTGCTACCTGAAGGTGACAAGGAGAAGACAGCGTGGAAAACAACCAGGAGCATTAAAAAAAACAAGTCTTCAAGCGTCTAGAGATGAACTCTAACTAGACATTGGTAAGACGATTAGGACTGAGAGACTGAGGATATTTGGGGCAATCTGGGAAAGGACTTTGGACAATGCTGGGAAAGGTTTTAGACAATGTTAAAGTATTCTGAGTCTTACATATTTTTTTTTAATTATTAAGATAATTAGAAATCACTTTGTTAAAAATAAATTAGTCTGCACTGCACTGAGAGTCTTACATTGGTTTGGTATTTTAGTTGAGAAGGCTGGGGATGGTGGTAAAAACCCACGAGTGAAAAGTTTAAACTGTGTTTTAAAGTTTTTCTTTCCTGCAGTTTTTGAAACTAAAAGCAGAGAGCAGTTGGCTGGCTTTTGCATATCAATGGTAAAGGTGATCAGTAAAAATGCTAATAAAGAGTGTGTAGCCTGCTTTGTAAAGAGTAGCAGGCAAATAAGAGTATCCAATTAAAGTTAAAGGTAATTGCAAAAAAACTGCTTGTAGCCTGCTTTGGAGAGAGAAGCAGGCAGATAGCTGTATCCAGTTAAGTAAAGTCAAAAAGTCTCTTTATACCCTGTTTCATTCCCACTGTAACATATATCCTACATACTCTAATTTCCCCAAAGAAAAGTGTGTCAAAGACTATGCTAACAAGTGTAGGGGGGAAGGATGACTTCATCATGGCTATAGGAATCTGGAAGTATTGATTACATATTCCTCATGTTTTTTAAAGAGAAGTAAACTTGGAGTCTCTAGGCATGTCCAGGAATCCACTCTGGTCACGCATTGTCCAATCTTGAAAACAATCACAGACTCTTCATTAAACATGAACATCCTCCATGTTGTGATGAATTGAATTAAATACTAAAAATTTTCATAACATGTAAAATAGTAATTAGTTTAAATGAATGAGAGTTTCAAGTCATTATTAACATTGGGAAGGCCAAAGGGTAATTCAATTATATGAATAAAATAGTCTCTTTCATGCTATCTCTGTGTGTGCATGTTTCCCATTACTGCAGTGCTAGAAAAAAAACACATTAGGATAAATTAATCACCTAGACATTGAGGGAAAGACATCATCTTTCATATCATCTGTGCTAGAATCATGAGGAAAAGAGTACTTTCACAATCAGATGCACTCTGTCAAGAAAGGGGGCAACAGGATAACGAAAGATAGGTCTTTCATTGACTTGAGAAGACTATGGATATCTACCTCAAGTGAAAAGACTGAAGGCTCCTTGGACAACAGAAGCTGTCCTTTGGAAAGACACATGTTTCATGTCAGTTTTTGTCTCCTCAAAGACACAGTCACAGAATGTTTGCACAAGGCAAAATCAAATCAGGTTGAAATCCATCCATCCACTTTGGAGAAAAAAGTAGTATTTAATCTATAAAAGTTTAGTTAGATTTTACCCAGACTGTTAAGAAAATTATCACACAGGAATTACTTTCATTCTCAAAGGCGATGGTTTTGGAGGTAGGTGACACCATTTAACAACCTAGTTGTATCCCTTTTGTGTTTCAGAGTCCACGAAGAATTAGAAAATGTGCTAAATATGCAAATTCCTTAGAGAAACGTGTTGATGCTGGATCGTGACACATAGGTTGGGACAGCTAACCACCATCTCTGAATGACTCCAGTAATTCTGAAGTCTGTCAATGATTGCACTGTGTGATTTTTATGGTCCCTTCTCCCTGTGAGGTTGTCTAATTCTATTCCCTATAAGCTATTCTTTCAAATAAATACATGTTTTTAAATATCTCTTGAAATGGGAAGTTAGTTTCACACATTCCCTCTGGCGCCATGTTGGAGAATACTACCATGAGGCAGCATCACAGTGAGGGTGAGAGTCTTTCATGTTACCCAGGGGAGCAAGAATAAGACAATTCACAGTGACACTCAGGGCCTCAGTAGACTCAGCAGGACAGGGCATTGTCAGAAACACATCAGTCACAGCTGACAGGACCTGATCTACACAGGGTCTTGAATTTTCACTTCAAACCCTACTTTTCCATGAACGATAGTCTGAATTTTCTGAACAACTCAGAATAAATTCTAGCTTGAGAGGAAAACAGGAAAAACAATGAAGCATGACTTCATTTTTCACTGGACTGAATCAACTTATTGTTCCCTAAAAATTTGAATCATTCTTGTGGTATAAGTATATGAGAAAGAAGAGTGATGAGTTGTGAAGTGATGTTGTATGTACTATATTTTAAATTACAATTCTTTAATCAAAAAAAAAAGCCTCTTAACAAACAACCAAAACAAGGTAAAAGAATTCATGTCCTATTAAGGAACTAAAATTTATTCTTTGGTACTTTATGTTTTTAGCAGATAATCTCATTCCAAAAAGGATGAAATCAACTGAACTTATAAAACCACAACAAGAAATAATAAGCCAGTAAAACATTTCACATTAATGTTGAAATAAAAATGAATAATTGATACCATTTAGCTTTTTGTTCAATGATCTAAATGTTCTTTCCTGAGATGAACATTTGAATAAAAATATCTGAAATAATTACTGGACTTCATGAGATGCTACATGAGATCAGAATAATCTTTAAGTCTTTTTCTGGTATCATTATTTATGACTACATTTTCCATCAAAAAAAGGGCAAGAATTTAGGTTTACTCCCCTATCCCTAGGAATTACTTGTAGCATATAACAATAGAAAAGATTGCAAAGAACACAGACTTTAAATTAGAATAACCTAAACTTACAGTTCATTTGCCTTGCTTAGTAGTTGGGAGACCTAAAATGAATATCTATAACCTATTTATCTATAAAATGTAAGGGATTTGTAACATTTTTTGTGAGAACATTTAAAGATAAAGGAACAGTTGAATAGAGTAGAAGTGTCCTGCTAGAAATACCATTTATGTTTTAGCTAGTTGCTTTTCCTGCCTTAGGTATTCAGAGGGCTATGAACAGATTCCTTGATTTCCTTATAGGGGAAAAATTACTTTCAAGGTGTTGAGTGATTTCTCGGTCTTTTAAAGATTGTATATTACACAGAAGAAAAAACAAAGTGTGTAAACTTTATGTTTTAGGTTTATTAAAGATACACAAAAGATTTAGAAGCGGTGACAGGGGAGTTGGCTCCTGATACCAAGGATGATTTTCCTCGGAAGAATGAGTAGTCATATTATTCAGTAGATATCATGTTATTAATGTCAAAATCAGATCTCTGGGTTAGAGGGTTTAGAAAATAGGAGTGGGGGGAGATAATAGCCTATTTGCTGATTGCAAATTATGCCCCTGAAATCAATGATGTCCATTAGGAATACTGACTAGAAAGCCTAGACTAGGAACTAGAACAGAAGGCCCAGCCTGGAGCCAAGGTTTCCGTAAATATCATATATGTTGTTACATATCTGTCAGTAAGAGATATCTCTCCCAAATGCCAATTAATTATCCTGTAAGTCAGAATTAGGTGCTTAAAACCTTATTAGCTATAAACTGGGACAAAATCATTAATGCAAAAATGGCTAAGAGACAAAGCCCAGGTAAATGAAAAAGTACATAAAAACGAAACTAGAAATTAAAAAAAAAATTTTAAGGTGGTAACCCACCCTGTGTTTCAGGAAAACACAAAAGCTTGTGTGATGGAGCAGATGGAATGTAACTCCACAGCCTGGTCATGGTTATTCCCTGGGCACAGAGGGAGTGCACTTCTGAGGGAATTATCACCAAGGGTTAGTACTGGCTCCCTCAGAAGCAACCTTCCTGGAAGCATGATTTCCTGAGGTGGTGCCTTCTGAGGGATTAGAGGATGGTATCTGCCAGGAACCCATTACAAATGTGGTTAACTACCACTCTTTCCCACTCCCCCCCCCCACTCTTGACACAGTTTCTTAGCTATCAAAACAGTAACAGCTCTCACAAGAAAGAGAGAAGGCACGTTTTAATGCATCTTTAAATAATAAAGCCGCAAGCAACCGTGAGGGAAATCAGTTAATGGTATTCTAAGAAAGGATCTTTTGTCAGCTAAGTAGGCAAGTAGGAATAGGCAAGTAGGCAGGGGATCAGGCTCCTTATGGAAATCTTTCCCCTGCCAAAAGGAGGAGGATAAAATACTCCTCACCCGGAAAGCAAGGCAGAGACCTGCGGAAAGTCAATCTGTGATCTGGGCACCTAGGAAGACAAGAGTCTGGACCACTTAGCATAGAAAAAGTGAGCAATCCTGAGAGCAAAAAGCCGGCAAGATGCAGAAGCTGCAAGGTTTCTAAAGCTATGAAAAGATCCACCTAAAATAGCCACTGTTGCTAAACAAGAAAAAATCCGATCGAGTTCATTTTAAAACTCGAATTAACTTCATCAAAATGATTCGTGGATTGGGCATCCCATCTAACAAGTGGAGATGGAAGAGCAGTCCCAGAGGCTCCTGGTTCTAAGGTGCTGGGTCCCCAGCCGAGAGGCATTAGCCTTGGCCATTTGGGGTTTTTTTGTTTGGTTTTGGTTTTGGGTTTTTTGTTGTTGTTTTTTTTTTTTTTTTTTTTTTTTTTTTTTTTTTTTTTTTTTTTTTTTTTTTTTTTTGAGACTAGGTCTCGCTATTTTTGCCCGGGAAACCGCAGGCTCACGTTGCCTGGGGCACCACGGACTCAAGCAATCCCCAGATTCAGCTTCCCAGGTAACTAGGATTACAGGCATGCGCCACCACGCCCAGCTATTTTTGGGGGACTAGGTAGGTCTCGCTACCTGCCCCCGGCGGGACCCCACCACCGATCCTGGCTCCCGCCATGGCTTCCTAGGCTGCCACCTACAGGCAAGCGCCACCATGCCCGCAGCCTTGGCCGTTTTGAAGACTGACCCATACAACTGGTTTAGGTTTTAAAAGAGAAAAGGGCGACGACCTAAGCAGTCTTGAAGACAGGTGGATCAGGGTTAAACCTGGTAGTCTCCACGGAGCCCCTGCTCTGCTCACCCAGCACAGGACAGCGCAAGGCATGTTGGATGCGCTGGCTACCGAGAGGTTAAGTGTTGAATCCAGAGCTGGTCTTAAAAATGATTCAGGCATGAGCTCCCACTGGCACCAATGAAATCTTTGCAAACAGCTAGTTTGGAAATGGACCAATAAGGTCTGAAAGACAGATTCCCTGCAAAGGGATCTAAAGCTGAACCTTCAGAAAGGTTTGAGAGAAGCTTCAGGAGACTCTTGGCTTCAGCAGCATTCACTGGGAGTGCCACTGGCCTATGCCTGATACCCCTGAAAAACTCTAACATGGCCTAGTGTCTAGTTTGGCATTACTGCCACACTGCTGGCAGTGAGGCATCAGCAGCAGCACCTGGGACTACCCTACCTGCCACAGATGAGCTGGATCTCACTCTATGTGTCTCCTCTTGCAGCGCTCCTCCAAGCAGCTATTGGTTTGCACTGCTAGACATGGTGAACTTTCTCTGGGGTAGGACATCCGGCCATGTGTGGCCTTAGCAGCTCTTTCCTTATCCTACAGCCCTTTGTAAATAAGCCCTGAGCCTCAGTATAGTCTTGCAGCTGTGAGCACATGAGTGAGAACCCAGAAACTGGGAAATTCCTCAACTTTGCTCTGTTTCAGAAAGGAGTTGCAAGACACTGTACAAAGGGGTAAGGTTTTATAGTCAAAATGAAAAGGAGTATTTCAAGTAAAGCTATCTTCCTTTGATGGAAGGGAAGAGAGGAAATAGCCTCAGGCTTGCTGACTGTGAAAGTCTGATCAGTGAGTTTCACTTTCTACTTTTGGGCATTTCAACACTATATTTAAGTTAGGATAGTCCATCTTGGTGGGACTTGGCATGAATGACATCATGCAAGGTCTGTTTTTTTTAAAAAGCTATGAATGGAAATACTGAGAAACTTCTGCTACTGATTCTTTGCTAAGAATATAAAATCTAATTTATAGAGATTTAAGAAATCAGAATTTGTGAACCAGATGGTGAAAGTCTAACAATAAGTAATACAATTCAAACTCAGTCAGGATACATATGTATTGTAACCAAATTTAACTGAGGGTATTTCACCCATTTCTAGTGATTCGCTGTCTAGGTGTTTGGAAACAAGAGGAAGACAGAGTCCTGAGGATCAATGCCAGAAATACCCTGTATGGCAATGGAAGATTTTGTGTCAACAGCTTAGTAAGTGAAATGTGGGACTCTCTAGCAAATTAATTGGGCCAAAGAGGTGGAGGCTTAGTGGGAGTAGTATCAGAACTAACCTGAATTGTATGGTGTCTGAGAGTTGTTTGGTGGCATAGGGAAATCCCCCCATAGGAATTTGGAGCCAAACTCTCTAAAATACTATTTTTGTTTGTTTGTTGTTGGTCAATATGTGTGCTCATTTTCCTTTGAAAACCAAGAATAAACTTCATTTTCAAGGCAACCCTGTTTATATTTTGTCGTAATTTTTCATCGCTAACATGAACAACATTACTTCATCTTTGGATGAACATGGCGGAGTGCCAAATACACTGAAGTAGAAGCTGGTTTAGTAGGGGATTCTTGTGTCTTCAACCCAACAAGTGATCATTATACACCCTTGAGACTTCTGAACCTCCATTTACTTGCCTGTGATTTGAGACTGAGTACTTCTGACCTTTCAAGGTACTTCCAACCTTTCAGATAACTTATAAATAAAAAAAAAAAATCTTGCCGGTGAATCCTCACTCTACCATTATTTTATATTGTTAAAAACTGATTGAAAAGGCTTTGTAACATGTTGATCCCTACCTATTTCATAGATCTTCTTGTTCTTATTATCAGAAAACAGTGGGAACAATTGTTCCTAGCACTGAAGTGTCTCTAGAATTGAGCCCTTAGGAAAGAGAACAAGTTCAAGTCAGTAGAGTTCGTTGCATTCCACCTGTTTGCTCTCAGAAGAGACAGACTTTGGCCCTGGCAGGGACAGCATCCATAAAGTATCATTTAGCTAAACATTTTCTGTGAGTTATTTGTCCTTTTCAGAAAAAGCAATGAAGCATTCATATTCAGAAAAAGCACATGTTTATGCTGGGATTTACAAAATGGTCTACCTAAAATGACTTTGTAATTTTGTTTTCCATTACATAAAAGAGTACCATTAAAGCTGTCACTATTTTCAAAAAGTGATTGTTTAAAGAATTTCTATCATATTCCAGTGCATTTTATATAATAGGTGGCAATATTTGAACATTCATCATGCAATGTATACATCTAAACCACAGATCTATTTTTCTATGCTTTTTGTTCTAGAAATATGTCGACTCTTTTCAGCAATTGCACATATAAAACATCTATATGGATGGGGGAGAAACATTGTAAAGAATCTTTTTCTCCTCTTTGTATTATCATTTAGTGTGACATACACTCACATCTAAAGTCTCTAAATTTTATTGCTAGTCAACAGAGTTTTAAGAATAGTTTATGCACCCTCATACTTTTTTGGCCCCTCCCTAATCTACAAAGAAGCACACAGATTTGCCAGAACCAGTCAAGAAGTCCAATCCATTACACCTGTCACTGATTCTATCAGGCAGGTACCTGACCAGAGGAACTGAAAGCAAACGTAGTGGGGCTTCAGGGGGGGGGAGGGGAGAGGAGCAATGCTTCTGTTCCTGCCTAAGACATTGCTGTGTGAGATCTCATGCTGGGGGCAGCTAGTTACTTTCACAGCATGAGGAACTAACCAAGAGGATCAGCAACTCTGAATCTGTAAAATTATTGATTTAACCCTCCTTGGAAGCTTGTATCTCCAGACCTTTCATTATATGAAACAACATGTATCTTTACTGGCAAGGCACTTTGGGTAAGTTTTGCTATATTTGTAGTTAAAAGCATCCATAGAATTTCCATGGGTTCCACCCTTTGTCCTTAGGCAATCAGGGTTGGTGAAAACTCTCAGTACAGGTTCTGTACTTCCCAATGCTTGGCCTGAGATTGTATTCAAATAACAATATTGTAGTGTACCATCATTTCACATTAGTCATTACAAGCAAAATGGCAAGTGGAGAACGCTAACATTATTTGACAAAGAAAACAGCACAGGAAATGCATCTAGTGCAACTTTGTTTTATACGAACAAATATAAATCCTGTTGAGCTTCTCTGGGTATTTATATTACAAAAAAATTTGTACTTGAACCATTTTTAAAAATTGTTTCTTCTGTATTCTTCAAAATCTGTTTTCTTAAATAGATATTATATTAATATCACAGATCTCAGAATTTTCCTGGAAGTCATGCATAGTGTTTCTATTCTTATTAGCCTACACTCAGTCACATGACCAGTTGCCACAAGAAAAACTAGAACTATAGTTTTCTGAGTTTTGATGCCTGACTACGATTCACTTTATAAACTTTATTGTTGAAAAGAAAAGAAACAAAATAGATTCTGGGAACCTTAAGAGTGTGATGAGAAAGTTTTATTTTTGGTTATTTAAGACTTCTTTCTGCCCATTAAAAATCAAAAATATTAAATTTCAAATTTTCAGAAAATTTGAAAAATGCAAAAATAATGACAATTCAGTAAAAAGGCACTGCTGCTATTTTGAGGTCTATCTTCCCAGATTCTTTCCTATTAATCGATATATTTTTTCCAAAAGTGAAGCCATATGTAAATATTGTTGGTCATTATCTTTTCTCTCTCAGCAATATACCATAAATATCTTTTTCTGTAAGTAACTATTTCCCTATAGTACTCCTTCTGTGGTTTATTTCTCAGGTCTGTGCAACACAGTTCACATCAATAGTTCCCTGTGGTGACAGTTTCCAGGCTGTAGCTGGTATGTCTTATGATGAGTTTATTTTATTTCAAACATCCCCATGTGAATCTATTTCCTCATGGCTAATTCCTAGAAGTGGAATTTACATATCAAATATGTTTAACTTTCTAATTTTCCTGCAAAAATTACCCACTCACAGTCATTCCAGATTTCTGTAGCCACCTGTGCTTTTATTACCAGTGTATCTACATTTCAGTGGCTCCAAAATTTCTAGTTTCCTACTATTAGGCAGGAAAAGTGGTCTCACTTTTGTTTTTTAACTAGTGAAACTGAACTTTATTTTTTCAAATTCTGTTGTCATGATGTTATAACTATATTACTTTTACCACTGTAAAGGAGTAGATCTAAAATGATAGATAGGCTTAAGTCTGTGCTGTATGCAAGGCAGGATAAAATTTCTTAGAATGATTTAAATTTCTTTAAATTTAAAATTCTTTAAATTTCTTTTAAAGTTTATGGGTGCAAAAAAGGAATTATATATTTTGCAATGAATCTCTGGAAAGTGGCACCATAATCTGTGCTGAAAACAAATAATGAATGAAAAATAAGTATACATCTTAGATCTTTTCCTTAATTCTTCACTAATTACCTCAGTTAATTATTTATATGATTACAAATACAATATATATCAGTTTTAACTTCTTCTGATGCCTAGAATCATATCTAATAAACAGTAGACACTATTTTTTTGAATGGATGCATGGATGAGGAAATAATAATTGGTATCAATCTTATTGTGAGTAGAATCTAATATCTGCAATTTATATAAACATTTCATTTCCATATTTTTATTGTTATTTCATCAGGATTTCAGTAATGCTAGAAAGTTCTCCATTTTATCAGTTTTACCTAGGAAATTAAAAGTTTTCCTCTATGTTTTGAGTTTTGCAATCCAATTTTATGTGTGAATTGAATTGTAATTATAGTAGAACAGTAAACATTAATCATAAGTATCCATAATTATCATTTCATTTGGCTCTTCCATCTGTATTATTGTTAAAAGATTTAAAGCCTTCTCTTAATCTTAACTTTTAGTTAAAAAAACAATTTTGTGTATTATGTTACAATCCCATGGTTTTACTTTTATAACTGAAAATTGACTATTTTCATCCATTTTGTCTCTTCCCCAGTACTGGCAACCACCTATATGAAATCTGCTATATTTGTTTGTTTAGATTCCACATATAAGATGATGCAGAAGATGATTTCTGTTTCTGACTTATTTCATTTTGTAAGGTCCATCCAAGTTATAAATTTCTACTTGTTTTTATGACTAAAAAATGTGCCATTTTCTTCCTTCCTTCCTTCATTTCTTTCTTTCTATTTATCTATCTATCATCTATCTGTGTAATAGAGTATATATAATATACACCATATATATATATATATATATAATGCATGAGGAGGGAGACATTCTTGTCACCAGAGACAGGAAATTTGGGGCCAAGAAATTTGTGCACACACATATCCCTTGTTAAACTAATCCATATCTTCCTAGCTAATTACTACCATTTATTACCCTAGCCTAAACCCCTTTGACTTGCCAAGTCTTGATGTATTTTTTGTTTTTTGGTCTAAAATGTACACGAGTTTCCTTCTCTGATGATGCACTTTTTCAAGTGTTGATTTTCTTATGAAGGCTCCCATGTACTCACAAAAAGAAAATAAGTTTTTCTACAGTTAATCTCTTTGTCAATTTAATTTTCAGATCTGGAGAGGGAGACAAAAGTATCCAGGAAAGCTGTTTCCTCTCCTACACTGTGATGATGATTAAACAAAATCTACACCTAATAAAACTGAATAGAACAAAGCACAAAAACACATGTAAGTTCATGTGAAATCTAAGTAAATTTGATGAGTTATCGCAATGTCACTTTTCTGGTGATAGGTCAATAGTCTATTTAAGTCTATTAGGCAGTTAACTCAAAAAAATCACTAATTTGAAAACATGTATGTTCATGAACATTTTTTAAGTAGGTGGGCTATGTTTCTCTGATTCTACATAATTTTATGGTTTTTATCCTTTTGGACATCAGAAATGTTTACATCACTACATGATAAGTAAGTCATATAAAAGAGTTAGCAAGCAATTGAAATTCATTAATTAGAAAATTAAAATTATGAAAATGAATCAGTTTGAAATGGAAACATTTATCCTTTATATCTGGGAAATTTATGTCTCTACTTCAGCTAGCATTTGGTTTGAAAATACATGAATATACAATGAATCATAAGTCAAATTTTCTAACATCTTGGGGCATGATTTCATAAACACATTTTTAGATGGTAGTATCCTTAGAAATTGATATACAGGTTTTTAATTTTTTCTTATAAAGCAATAGGCAATGTCTGTCCTAGATAAATATTTTTAAATAAAATTTTTATTTTAAAATAGTATTAGATTTTTCAGGAAACTTGCAAAGATAGTAAAGAGAGCATCCACCCATTCTATACTTGATAATATCCACCCCATCCTATACATGATAACGTAAGCAACACCTTATATTATCATGGCATATTTGCAGCAATTAATGAACCAATTTTGACACATTATTATAAACTAAAATCCATTCTTGATTTATAGTTTTTTTTACTTTTTTACCTGTTCACTGTACTGCAGTGCTCCTACCCTTATTAATGTGATGCCTCTGTAAAAATACTACCATAACAAGTGCCCATATTGAACAACTTATTTTAACTACTAGGAAGGACATAGCACATATATGTACTAAAAAAATTAACTTCCAGTGGATTCCAAAAGAAATCTTTCTATCTATGTTTAAAATTCTACTCATTTTCATAATGAATAAAATATTACAAGAGGTGCAAAGTCAAGCAAAAAATATGCACCAAAACTCAAATAGCCTACCTCCTCTACAGAAATATATATCACATTTTACCTAAAGCTGTTAGATTTAGTTGCCTTTTTCTTTCCCACACACATCTTTACTAGCATAAAAGAATTAAGCTCCAAATAACTCTTCCAAAGTCATATATAACTATTCCAAAATTGATAGCTGCCAAATGATATACATCAACACACACCAAATATATACACCATAATGCTACAGTCTCTAATGAGCAGGTTCTGAAAATAAAGCATCAAAAGATGATACAAGGGTTTCATCAAGACTATTATGGGTGCTTTTGCATTATGATCCTTGTTGTGCAAGTCTCAGGGTGGAAAATATACCACCCTAATACTGTTCTGATTTCTCTTTTCCTTTTCATCTTAGTGCTCTTATCGGATCTTATCATTGCCTGCCTCTCTTTATCCAGTTCTTCCACACTATAATCCAGGCTTTGCACCAGGATGAATGTGAAATTTCTCATCAATGGCTCCTCATTAGCAATATGGGAAAGTCCAAATCACTTAACTTAGAACAGACTCTCCCAATATCCGGTGTCAACCTGCCACTCCAGTATTAATCTTTGTTGCACTCTGCCTAATCACACAGAACTCGCAATAAACCATGTTTTGCTTAATTTTTCCATTTGTTTAGATAACATTTACATTGTTCAGAAGAGATCAACCAGATCTCTTCTCCTCATTCTTTTGATCCTGATGTCCAGGGCAGCAATTATATCTAGACTGAATTATCCATTGCCTTGTTGACAAGAGGATTTCCCATCTTTCCCAGAATTCATTTTACTGGGTTTTCCAAAAGCACAGATTATTGAATTATCATGTAACTGCTAGTTCTCTAAGTAGACTGTGAACTGCCCAAAAGCAGGTAATTTATCTGATGTTCCTTTTTTCCCCCCAGAACATTCTGTGGTATCTGCTACATAGAGTAGACTCATTGCTTATTAGGCTAATTTACTGGTGTGTTGGTATTCAGGTTGCCAACAAATTTGAAATAAGAGTTTGGGGATCCTAGAAAATGTCATATATGAAGACATGTAGAACCAGAAGAATCAGGACACAGTTGCTGTAAAACAGAGTTGAAGATGAAAGCAGTATATGTGAGAAAGTGTATCAACATAATTCTGTGACGATAGATTGCAACTTTGGTTTCACAACAAGGAAGCTTAAAGGAAGTGGGAACTGTGCCAACAAGAAAGTTTGATCATCTACACCCCATTGGCTTATTTTTAGTACCCACTCATGGTGCTATGCCTGTCCTGAATATCCAAACAGCAGAAAGAATAACATCATGCTTCCATCTAAAGTGGCACAATTCTCCCTGTACAAACCAAAGTGAGTTTAACTTCTCTTCCAAATGTGAAAACATGAAGTTCCAAAGGCATTAGTGCTATCTTCATTATGTTACTCCTTGTTAAGTTACAATCTTGAATATTTTATAACTCAAAGACTAAATTATTAAATGTGTTGCCATCCACACTTCTTACGTAAGCTACTCAGTCAAATTAAGTGGAAAAATACATATTTAAAAATACATATATAAAAGAAAGGAATCCATGTGTAGCTGCTATCATCATATTTATGATTTGTCGTAAGGCCAGAGGTGATATTAATACCATTCCAGGAACTAAAGAGTTTTTAGTCAATAGACTCCAAGTGCACTGATGAGAACAGCACATTTTTCAATGCATTGTTAAGTGTAGAACAGGGTTTATCCAACTTAATGTTATGGGCATCTTGGAGGGGATTATTCTTGGGTGCAGGGAGCTGTTCTCTGTACTGTAGGAATTTAACAGTATCTCTGTATTCTACCTGCAGATGCTAGTAGCAGTCCCAGCATCAGGAAAATCGTGCATGTCTCCAGACATTGCTAGACATCTCCTGCTATGAGGGGGAAAGGGAAAGGAGGAGGAAGTTGAATAGATGTAAAAGTCTCACCTTTAGGGACATGAGTCAGTGATCATAGAACTAGTCCACCATTGCATCAAGATAATTGGTAAGGGGAGGGTGTGCTCCTGAGTGTTGGTCTTTTCCTCACCTATTTTATTATAAAATGAATACTTAATTAAGAATTGTGTGTCGTCACGTAATGGGAAATGAGGTTTTCAGGAGCTCCAGATACTGAGACAGAAGAGAGAAATGTCTCTTTCAAAGTCTAGTCTCAGTTTTACTTATTTTCCAATTTCTAGCCTTTGTTTCCACCAATTTGACATTATAATAAGAAGTCAGGATATGTATTTTGTTTAGACTCATGACAGTGTGTCTTGCAGAAGACCAGAATCACAATTAAAAGGGCTTCATCATTGCTGCAAGAAAATTGTCTTGCATCCTAATAGGCCATAAGGTTGTATAATTCAAATATTTTGGTGGATAGATAAACAAATAGATATCCTTATATAAAGCAAAACTGTGTATCTATTAAAAGAACAAACTATTGATACACAGCTGGGGGTGGGACAAATAAATGCAAAGAAATATGAGGGATCTCTTGCGGGTGAGAAGAACGCATATTTTGATTAGGATCGTACTTAGGGTGAATACATTTTTCAAAATTCTTTATTCTCTACCCTAACAAAGGTGAATTTTTAATATAAATTTGCCTCTACCTCACGAATCTTAACATAAATACAGAAGGAAGAACAAATTTCAGAAATAAAGATAATGAAAGTTTTTTAAACATCACAGTAGGCAATTAAAGAAAATTTACTTTAGGTTCATAGAAGTATATTTATCAGAGGGCTGAGGATGCCAGGCATGGATGCATGTTAGAGCAAAGAGTTAGATGGTGTGGACCTTTGCTCCAGAAAGTCTGATTTAATTGATTTGAAGAGACTCACAGGGTTTAGTAATTTTTAAAAGTAAACATGTATTCCTTGTGCGTATCCAGGTTTAGATAACATTAATATGAGAATTTTTGAAATTATGTGAGTAGATATGACCTCTCTTAAATATAGTTCATCAGATGTGAAAAAGAAGCATAAAAAAATCACAGCCTAGGGAATATCAAAATTAAAGAGATTGAAAATCTTTAATATTATGTCTTTTGTATGACTTAAAGTAGTGTACCTATCAGCAGACAGTAAAAAGATAATAAAGTAATGTGACAAAAAATTTTATGCCAATAGACTTGACAGTTGATAACAAATGGACAAGTTTTTGAAAAATCACCTTACCAAATCAAGCAGGTAAAAACAGTTCTGTATCTAGTGCATAATTTATTTTTACCAAAATTCTCTTAAGAGAAAACTTCAGAGCTGGAGAGTTTGACTGGTAAATTATATCAGAAACATTCAAAAAGGAAAGTGCATTAATCTTACACAAATGGTTTAGAAGAGGTAAAATAAATGTCCAACTCATTTTATGAGGCAAATATAAACTGATATTGAAATATAACACACATTATTAAAAAGCAAGAAAATAGGAAAGATCAATATTCCTCAGGTGAATAGATTTTTTAAAGTGGTTTTAAATATTAGCAAACCAAATCAAACAATAACAATCCTTTATCAATTGTCCCTGGAGCAGGAATTGACCAACACAGAGAAACCACACAGTAAAGATGGGTGTTTGGAGAACATAATAAACAAACAAAAGTAACCAATGCCTATGTGAAATTTCTGATTGTTTTTATGATTATACATATTTTTGTTAGGGATAAATAACCTGAATTTTACAGATTTATTTTCCATTAAGTTATTAAGAAATAGCAAAGACAGAGAAGAAATATATTTCATTAAGAAGACTGCTACACCATAACAGAAAAGTAGAGATGGAGGTCTTTAATTCCTAATTTTAATTCTGTGACACTCTCTAAGTTAACATAAATAAGTTTTCAAAAAGAAATTCTAAGTTCCAACAGTCTTGCCCATTCTCTGCTTTTAATGTGCACTTAATATACTTAATATGCACTTAATCCAGCCATCCTGATTTAATTTCTACATAGATCTTGCTTCTGAGGCAAGACACATTTGGATGATTTCTCTCCTGTCTTTAGAATCTAATTATCATAAAATCTTTCTTACCATTACAAGGTTTTCCTTTTCTCCACTTAAAAAACACACCATAATCATGATATCTAAATATAGCTCCATAGCCAATTAAGCCTACTGTAAGCAGAATTTGTGAAGCTTTAAGAAATATCTTTTATGTCCTTTCAATTATATGTCAGGTTTTACCTCTTGTGATCTGGCATTCATTTTATTATTTGCCCTTTGCATTTAGGGCTGATACAGGAGAAATTTAAAATAAAAGCATCATTTACCTGCTGAGTTACCTCCAGTTTCAATCAATTAACAAAACTTTTCATGTCCAGAGTTCTTTGTGTACCAATTTTCAATCTTGTCCATAAATTAGAAAGAAAACAAAAAAAGACATTTTGTGTTACTAGACAGAACACTTGGCTACTTGAAACTTCCTGTTTTTTAGATATTTGAAGAGCTCTCCTGCTCACCTGTGATTCTGCAGGTGTTTCTTTTCACTAACTTGTTCTCTTTGCAAAACAGCAGTAGCTAGAGACTGCAGGACAGGACTGAAGATTCCAGCCACTTTAAGTTCATCTAAATCTTCTTGAGTACTAAGTATAGGACAGGTTTTCCTTCTAGTGAGTATATAGACTCACTTTCCACAATGCTCAGTCATTGCGTTGCTCCATGTTTCTGTGTCATGAAGTGGAGAACGTGAGCACAGCAGCAGCTTCTGACAAGGTCATGCGTCTGAGATGTTCTCATGATTGGCTTCATTAAATGGAGATTTATAGATAAATATCAGCTATTTATCCTTTAAACCACCTTCCCTCTTAGAACTTTACAAGGGTCCACTGTTCCCTATCTAAGTTATCCTGATGTGTATCTTTCTAAAACCTAGAGTATGCTTTCAAATTATGTATAAGATAGGTATGTAAAGATGATGACACTGGATGAATTTCTAAAACTGGAAACTAATTCCCAATCCTCATGAAGAAAAAGGGAGAAAGATATAACAGGGTGTTCTATTTCCTAAATTTCTTTAAATACTGTTTAATTACCATTACCATTTCTTTAATTATATTTAGGCAGTTATAAATGAAAATTGTTCAAAATTTCTGCAAGACTTTTGATCATATGAATACTTTCATACCTCATCTTTCTGAATAGGATTAGCTTAATGAAAATGCTTATGTAGCCAACTTGTTGCCCATCCTCTCTTATTGCTAATAAGGTGCTGTACAGATTTGAGGTCTTGGAGAGTTGAATTGAGTCACATTCTAAGGAAAATCACTAAGAAATTGTTGAGTTCAGTGTTTTCTGAACATGGAAAGAGTAATTGTATGTTGTATGCATTGCTCTCTCTGATTTTTTTAATAAAGTTAATATCTTGTACTATCTTGTACACTATCTTGCATCTGAAGGGGTCAGAAACATTGATTCAGAGGAATTCTATTAAGAAAAAGAAAACAGTTGCTAGTTTACAATTTATGTCAGAATAAATTTTGATTTAAAATTGAGTCAGAATAAGAAAGAACTTAGTAAGCCGCCCTGGCACACATGTTTCCATGAAGGATAGTCAACAACCACACCAAGATAAAACTTTCTTAAATTTTATTTCAAAAAAATTTTTTAAGAAAATAAAATTTCTTAAAGATAAAATTCCATGTAAATAGCAATAGTAGATTTCTGTGTTCAAAATAGGAATCTTCTTTTTCCTTCCCTTCCATGAAGAAAAATTAAAATGATGGAAATAAGTATTCTCTGCATCATATTTTTGAAATTATAGCCATCTAGCATGAATGTAAAATATGCCCAAAGGCAAACAAACAAACATACAAAAATGAACCTAAACCAAATGAAATGGCAAAAGGAAAAGAAGACTTCTGTGGGGAAACAAGTCCAGAAGTCCACTGCTCTCCTGAAGGATTTTCTGAAGCTAGAGGCAGATGTTCACTGTGATAGCAGTAGGAGAGAGAAATGAGGCTCAGCCCAAGTTAAGGAGATTATAGGTCATGCCGTCCTTAAAGATGGAGTGGCAGTGTTCGCAAGTTCTGCAAATAAAACCATCCTGCAAAAGGGGACAGAGGAAACTAGCCAGCAACTATGACCATGCTGGGCAAAGGGAAAATGGAATATGAGAATATGAAGCCATTACATAGTCCTCGGTGGGTGTTCAAACTGAATTCAGGCCTCATATGTGAAAAAAATTTAATCAATTCCAATTAAATGATTCCAGGATGGTAACATTCCCATCTAACTAGGATTTTAAAAAATGCAACCTCTCTGTAGGAAGGTTTTTTGATCTAGATCCCAAAGGATTGTGCAGAGAAAATTTTCAGGACCATCAACTGCTCTATCAAAAAAAAAAAGTTTTCACTAGGAAAGCAATGAGGACCCCAAATATAAGTTTCCAGGGGAAGGGGAGGGAGGGGAAGATCACGAAGATGTCAGCATATAGTGTAGTTTTCCCCATTAAGGCAGAAAATATTAAAAGTAAATACATTTTTAGGTACTTTCGTGTGATTGGTGCCAAGGACAAAGAGCACTTGTAAGCTCTCCCAGGCTTCTGGTAGAGAACACAGAAGGCCATGAGTAAGAGTCAAATGCAATGAGATAAACACTTGGGATAGAATCAAAACAGATGACCCTCACATAATATGAAACACTTCCTTTCTCCACCTTCATTATCTGCCAAAAGAAAAAGCAAATCTTCACTGAAAGACAATAATATCTACTGAATTCTCAAATTGAAGCTATATTTTTTTCAAGCAAAATGATATAGTAGTCAAACAAAACAATAATAAAGCATGTAAAAACTGCCCCCAAGTTGGATAATAACTATGAGAAAAATAGATCATATAAACAGATCCATAAGATGTAAAAAGGAAACAATTGCATGAAAGAATAAAGAACAACATTCAAAGCAAATATGTGAAGTAAATTTCAATACAGGCTTGATACTGTTCAATTGACCTTCTAACAAAGTAACTCTTTACAAAGGACATTATGAGTTGTGGCAGGTGTGGTACGGGAACACTCATCTGAAGATGGTTGAACCTGTAACTGAATTATACGTAGTGTTATAAATCAATGTTACTTCAATTAAAAAAGATGACATAATCTAAGAAAATAAATGTTTGCAGACCTTCATAAATTTGAGTAGAAGAGAACAAGCCAAATTAATAATTAAAGTTAATGTCACTCTTCTTAGATGGCAGCATTTCTTATGAAGCAGCTTATGAAGCAACTGTGTCAGAATTCTTGGAAATGGAGTCCCACCCATGGATACCAAATCAAAATATATGAGGTTGAACCTCAAACTGCATGTGTTATGCACCAAATAATTGTATCACATACTCTTTTGTTTAATATGTAATGAACCAAAGGCGAGTAGCTATCTTTCTAGGATATTACCTTTTATACATAATAAGAGTAACTGGCTACACTTAAAGACACATATATGCACACAAACATGCACACATACACACACACAACCTGTTTCATGCCCCTGCACATCCAGGGGAATTAAGGCTACTTCATTAACTACAGTTGATAGTGTAAGAGAATATAACAATAAAGAAAATACTTTCCATCACAGATTAATAACTCTAATATCCAGAGATTTTTCTTTGAATTGAAATGAAATTTCTCTTACTATAAATTATAAACTTTTTCCTTTTTATCAATTAAATGAAAATGGAAAAGTTCTTATGATCCTTCTTATATGAATCCTTTAAACTTTTGACTTCAGTATACTAACCACAGTTCTTGCATGTTTGCCTCTTAAGCGATATTATAGTGAGAACTGGGAGAAGAGTTAAAATAAAAATCTAAAGATTTTAGAGTCCAGGTGGAGATGGGTGAGCTATATAAACAACTAGACTTAAGGACTTTAAAAAAGTTTCTGAGATTTGTGCCAAAATCACAATTTCCTACTCTTTAAAAGTAGTCTTCAGTCCAATAGGGTTAATCCACCAGATGTATTGATGTTCATGACTCCCTCCTCCTACAATTTGATTACCAGGAGTCCAGTTTTACTAAACTCCATATTTGGCATAGTAATGACAGCATTCATGTCTGTGGTGCCTGGAAAGGCTTGTAAATTCAGTGGCTGTAGGCTGGTCAAACTCAATCACATCAGAAATACAAGCATCTGATCTAAAGAGCACAAGTACAATGTCACATGTTCTCCATTTCCTAATCAGTAGGCAAGGACTTTAGCAAGACTGCACCTCCCTCTGGTAACCCTCTCTTCTCCCTGCACCAAATTTTGGCATTGAAATGGCATAGCATAATAATGAATAATAGCACTCTGTGGAAACATCTGAGTATAAACTCCAGTTCCCCAGTTGATACATTGTGACCTTGGTCATATATGGTCAATTAATTCACTGTCTCAATTTTCTCATCTGAAAAATGGGCATAATAACTGTAACTATCTCAAAGCATTGTCATAGTTGGATAAAGGAGGCGACATCGGTAAAAATGAGGTGATTATATTATACAAGCAAAATAAGTTGGAAAGTGAAACATGATTATCAGATGCATTATTCATATGTGAAATATAAATAATGAAAGCAAATAAGCCAAAAAAATAACAAAGATGTACAGTCAGACTCTCAAAGTATTGTAGTTACCAAAGGGGGTGGGGAGAAGAGGGTGAGAGGAAAAGAAAGGGAGGCTAGCTTGATAATGTGACTGGCACTAGGACTTTGGGGATGAGCATGGTGAGGCACATGCACATACAATGTTTGAGCTGTATTCCAAAAATGTGTAGGGAATTGCAAATCAATGATAAAACAATAATTTTTTTATTTTAAAAACACTGTCCTATGTATTAAATAAATCAGTACCTGTAAGTCTCATCCATCTGATAAATAATAAACATTAGGCAAGTAACATATTGCTAAAATACAGATTAATACCCATGGCTAAATGAAAAGTACCCTGAATTTTAAATGAAAATTTCCATAGTTAATCACTTTAGTGTCTTTGTTACTGATTGTTAGTCATTGTGAAATTTAACAGTGTTAATTATTTTGAAGTTCTTTATTTATCACCATTTCCCATATTATATAACTTTCTCCTAAATTCATTTTCCTTCTTAGTAGAGTATATCCTCTTAGACTTAAAAAATAAAATTGGTGTGTGGTATACATACTTAATTGTTCATTTAGAATTTTTTCATCTAACTGAATTCCAAAGCGGATTTTAAAATAATGCCCCTGGACCAAATAGGACTTATTCTAGGAAACCAAAGAAGTTCCTCACTGAAAAGATATGCCATCATGATTCACCACAATGAGTTAGTCAATGAAAAAACTACACAGCTCTCCCAGCCACTGCAAGATTGTCATATGCTCAGGTGTGAGGGTCAGCTCTCACCTTTGTCTCACTACACCCTCTTCTAAGGTCTCCTCTGCATTGAAGGTGCCAGAAAACTCACTTTCCAGAATTTCTTCGCTGTATAATTGCAAGCTAGTTTGCCACTGAGAAGGCCTTGCACAATATTGGAAAGTGGGCTGGAGAAGTTTATGTTTGTTCCAGAGAGGTTGTGACAAACAGATACCCTGACTTCAGAGATTTCCTCACATTACCTACTTGACTAAGACCTTGACCTTTCTGAGAGGCTGCAGTTTCCTGGCACACTCATGAGAATAGCTTGTTTCAGAGCTCAAAATAAAATCATCAGTGATTCCTCCTTCACTTTTCCACCACATTTCTTCCTGACCTTCACGCACCAAGATCTTTTTATATTCAATACTAATCCTATTTTCTTTAATAATTCTTCATTATTATAATGCTAAGAATTATATTGTTTTACTGACCAAATCTACCTTGATAAAAATAATTTAAGATATCAAAAACTAGAAACAAGAGACTGTTCTTCTGCTTAAAAGATATATAGCAAAAAGGTGTAAACAACTTTAGCAAATGGATACATTAAACATATTCATTTTAATTTCAAAATTAAGATAAAACTGCCTATAATCATCACTATGGTTTAACAGAACTGACCAAGAAGTTGACTTATAAGAATAGGGAAGAACTTAACTATAACTTAAAATGATAAAAACATCTACAATTTTAAAAGGTGATCAGCAAAATATATCCTGTGTAGATGAAAACTAGTGGTATTCTTTCATATTACCAATAGGCCATTAGAAAATGAAATTTGAAGTAATATTCCATTCTAAATAGCAACAACTCTTCCTCCAGAAATTGGGGCACAATGGAAAAAAGTTATTTAAAATAGAGCAGCATGCCGCAGAATAGCAAGTGTACGCATATCTGGAATGGTCTCCTGGCTATCTGCCATCTCGTCTTAAAATCGCTGGCACCTTTTTCAGAAATTGTTATGGCAACAATCAGCTTCTAGGCATCACTGTAACAACAAACACCCCCAAACTTTCATTATCTTAGAGCAAGAAATATTTTTTATTCCAAAAAACTGTATGCGAGCTTGTGTAACCCAGGACACTTCTGCATGATGCTAGGAACATACGCCCACCTTTTTCAAGTTTCAGGCTCAAGGAGAATCCCTGTGACCTGTTCTCAGGGGAGAGGGAAGAAACTCAAGGAGGCAGAAAAGAAATGCAAAACCTCCCTTAAAGTATCTGCTTGGACACTATGTAGCTGCATCCACAGAGTCTTAATTAAGGAGTCTTAAACAAGCAGTGTGGACAAGACAGGTTTACATCCACCTGCAGGAAGGCAGACCAGGTATGGGGAGGGATTATTCTGTGTGCACCAAGGGAACAACTGAGAGTGTAAGTAAGAGGGTGTACATTTTGTCTAAAACACAGGAAGCATTCTACCAGCTTCAGCACTTACTTACCTTTTGATTTTGTTGAATTCTCACTAGAACCCTAAGAAATATGTATTGCTGCTAGAAAATGACTTTTTCCAGGTAATCAAATAACTTGCTTATTTTTTTTTTTTTTTGTAATGGCAGCAATAGGACTTAAATCCAGATGTCCTGACACTATGGAAAAGGCATTTTCCACAAGAACACAATGGTGATCCAATACAATCTGATTATAGAAATGACAATATCCTATGGGAAAGACTTCAGTTGTGAGTCAGAAACTCTCCAGCAGCCTAATCAAATTTCAGCTGGTAAATTTTGTGTAAATTATTGCTCATTCAAGAATATAATTCTATGCTTCAAGAATAATTTTCTCATTTCTTCCAAAATTCTCGCAGAAAGTTTGACTAACAATAAAGCCTTCCTGTGTGGGAAAGCAAAAGTGAATGTGAATAAGTTCATTAGCTGGCATTTTTTACTAAAACTTCATTTAGTATTTCCTTTTCTATATTAAGAAAATTAGTACCAATCTTTGAAGTCTTATCATTATCTGCTGGTGTTAAAGTAATGAATTTACATTCTCACTTAAAATATTTGTCAAACTCCAGAGTGTGCTTAGAGAGAACTTATTTTCTAGGACCTGTTTCTATCAGAGCCTGATAAAATCTGGATTGCGAGTAAGCAAACAAGTGATAGCACATATATACAGTCCCAGCCTCACACTTAATTACTTCAGTGACATAATTTTGCAAGATCTGTGAAGACAGTGTTAGGAACAGAAATATTTCTCTAAAATTTGTGTTGAAGCCCTTGTCCTCAAAGTGATGGTATTTGGAGATGGAGCCTTCAGGGGATAATTAGGATTACATGAGGGGCTACTCTCATGATGAGTATCCTTATTAGAAAAGACATTCATGAGCTCTCTCTCTCCATGGGTGCATACAAGGGAGATATCATAGAATACACACTAAAATGACAACTGTCTGCAGCCAGGAAGAGTGCGTCCCCCAGGAGTATACCTGATTTCTGATTTCCAACCTCCAAACAGAAGAAAATACATTTCTGTTCCATAAGCCATTCGTTTTAAAATATTTTGTTATGGAAGCCCAGCTGACCAAAAAAAAACATTAATGAGATCAATGAAAAATAGCTGGCATAGAGTAGTTTTGTTTTTTCTTAATTACTAAGAAAGTAGTTGTTTTTTCTAACTACAACTAAGGCAGAGAGAAAACAAGAATTCACAAGCTTATTTTGAGTTTTCTGCTTTTGAAAAACTAGAAGCATACTTTTTAGCATTTTTCTCAGTGATCCCAAAATTTAAGTTAGCACAATTCATAGACACATTTAGCTATTTGTTTATTTCTCTTTTTATTGAATCCCAACACTGAGTCATTCATTCAGAGAGGATTTATAGAGTTCCATTAGATGGTAATCAGTGTTAGACACAAATGCTGTACAGGGAAATAGGACATCGTTGTTTACTTTTTTGTTCATGCTACCATTTCTGTACCAATATTTATAAGAGGATGAGCAGGTCGACAGTATGGGTCACATTGTTATTCTTGTGGAAATTCATGTTCTTTATTTAAATATTAGTGATTTCTTAAAATCCCTGAAGTTTCATAATGCTAATGTTTTATTTGGAAAGAATAGTGTAGATTGACTTTTGTTTTATAACACATGCCATTTAACCCATCTAACTCATAAACAATTGTGTGTAGCCTTTGTCTATTAGTTTCATTTCTGTTGTTAGAAGTTCCCTTTACTCATAAATAAAACCTTCAGTTAGTTGCTCTTTCCTTGTAAAATTAACACATTTCTATGAGTCACTTCAAATCCTTTGTCTTCATACAAAGATCGTTATTTAAGTGACTTTCCACCAAGTGCTTAGCTTATCTTTTATCAGATACAATTCCACAATTAAAATGGGCTCTAAAGTCTTAAGAATTAAGACTATGTCATGGCCTCTATCAAATACTCTGAAAATAAATGGAAAGGTAGATGCTAATTTTTCTCAGCAATTCACCCAAATAGTAAGTACTTGACAAATACCTGACATCGTCAGATATGAATTATGCAAGTTGTGGTCAATAGAATTTAACTTTTTTCATAGGTAGGAAAATAAGACCAGCCAGTTTTCTGAAGTCACACTTCAGATTATTTTCCTTAACCTCAAGGAACAAAGATTAACATTTTCCCCCACTGAGTTTTGATGAAACTCATAAAATTTCTACAATATTTTACTCTAAGTCAAGTAAAAGTCCTACTATAAAATAATTTAGGATAGCATTAAAATATTGTAGAATTATTAGTCACAACTAAACTTTTGGAGTTCTAATTTGAATGGAATAGACTTTCAATGCCACAAACAAGTAGGTTCTAAAAAAAAAAATAAGGAATATCTTAATCATTAAACTATATTTAAGATAAATTTTATCATATACAGTTTTTATGTTTTGCCAAATATTTTGAATGGTTGCATAGCACTCTAACTCACAGTTATAATAGAACATATCCTCTTAAAATTATTAGATTTACATACAGTAGATTGACTATTCCTAAGGTCTTTGATTTCTCAGTTTTGATTAACTTATGGTTTTAGTCTCCATAGTGATCAACAATTCTTCACTGAACACTTTTTTGTGGACCAACTTATCTTGATCTCATAAAAAACTGGGTTCTTGTAGCATACACAGAGGTATGCTACAATATACCTCTTGTACTGAGGTACAAGAACCCAAAATGTCTAAGTGACATTTTGAAGAATTTTTAAGATTAATTCAAACAAACAAGAACTGGACAAGAAGAATCATGAATTTTTTTCCATGGACAGAACTGTCTTATATCTGTAAGGAACTGATATAAATCAAGCAAAAACAAAGAAGAAAACTGTTAATGAAATCTCAACTTCCATGCAATCCATCACTTTAAGCCTAGTGTGTAGGAAATAGAAGAGCAAGACCAGAGTTGGTGGTATACATCACCAGGCAGAGCATAGTTAGGAAAGGTGTCAGTGTCATCCTCCTGTGACCAAATCAAGGTGTAGATCCTTGGGGCTAAGCTGAATGAATTATTCATGAGTTCAATAACAAGTTTCTAATGTCTAAAAAAATGAGTCAGAAACCTAGTGTATGGGAAGAATAACACTGTGAATAACCTTGCATTTGCTGCAGAGAAATATGGTCATTTAAAATGTTGTTCTTTGATAAAACCAAGAGCAAAGTATCAGAAATTAACTCACCAAAATCCTTTATGGGAACTCAGATTTAATGAAGGCTATGCATGTGGTTCATGCTATATATGGAATGTTTGTGTCCCCTAAAATTTGTACATTGAAACTCTAATGTCCCTACATCTGAGGCATCAATGAGGAGGAGACAAAGAGGGGAAAGTAGAGGTATAAGAAGTGGGGTGCACAGTGAACTATGGCAGAGGATTTGGGTTCTTTGGTAGTGGAGAGCTATGATGATCACACCTCAGGGGAGAAATACTATAGTTTCAGAATGTTAGCAAAGATGTAAAGCAATGGTATGTCATTAATAAAAAAAATGTTTTAAAAGAAAATCTACTGTCGAATATGATGGCATTAGTGGTGGAAAGATGCATAGGTTGTAAGAATCACTCTCATGAATGGGATTTATGTTTTTATAAAAGAAATTTCACAGAACTCTGTAGCCACTTCCTCCAAGTGGAGATATACCAAGAATCTGCAGCCTCAGCTAATATGCTAACACCCTGATATTGGACTCCCAGCCTCTATGAGTAATCAATTTGTGTTTATTTATAAATCACTCACAATCTGGTATTTTATGTATCAAATAGAATAACAAAGATGAAAGACCAACATTGAAGTTAGCCTTTCAGGTATAATATTGTGAAGATCAGATTTTGCTTTAATTAGTTGCTTTATAGTCATTGACTCAAGAGTGAGTCCTCCAGTAAATACCCACATTAATCACTGCTTGTGATAAAATGATGGAAATTATAAATAATAATGACAATACTCACACACTATATACCAAGTTCTATCTCAAGTCCTTTCTGTATATTAACTCAAACAACTCTAATAAAAAATTTAAAAAGTACTAGTATTTATCTCTCTTTGTAAGAGAGGCTCATATACTTTTCCAATGTCACACAGCTCCAGTACTAAAGTTAAGCTTCAAACACATGCCTGACTCCACATTCTATGCCATTAACAACTGAGGTATTGTCCTGAAAGAGAGCTCTCGTGATTTAAACTGAGTTGACAGTTAAACTTGACAACCTGTTAGGTAGATTTAGATCTAATCTGCGTGTGTGATTAATACAATTTTTAAACCAAAACTAATGTACAAAACAATACAAATAAAACAATGATGCCAAAGCAAATCAAGCCAGTATAAATCTGTATTTT
>PVHY01006618.1:0-12500 GCA_004024945.1 Uropsilus gracilis
GGTGGGGGGGCGGGGACACGAGACACAGGCATCTAGAGAACTGCTGTAGTTGACTACTGCAGAGATGAGGGTGGATGGAAGGAATGAAAATAGGTCAGGAGCAATTGTTGGAGCCAGATGAGTCACAAAGTTTTTCCTGTACCTTTGGCCTTCGTGATTAACAACATAGACAGTTTTTGAAGACTTCTGAGAGAGGGGCAAGATCACATCTTTTCAGTGGGTTATGAAATAGATCAGCTGAGAGATGCATGAAGAGTTGGAACTGGGTAACTCTGGATGTTTGGGTCTAGAACACGGTAGGAATATGAATGTTCTAACCCCCAGAGCAAAAGAGTGGGTTCTTTGCTTTCTAGGGAAAGAATTCACTGGACAATTCTAGGTGTAGTCAAACCAAGCAAGGCTTGTGGAGCCAGCACAGGCAAGGAGAATTTAGCCTGACAACTGGAAGTCCGAGATAGTCCAAGAGTAAGACCACAAGGTGGGGAGGAGAACAGCATTGTTCTGAGTTGGGCTACCTCCTGGCATGTGCAGTGGGTTAAATTCCAGTTGTGCAACGGGGCTCTCAGCCTTCTCTCACCAGGAAATAATGATTCATTAGTCCAGGACAGTGCTCAACAAGGGACACCCAGGGGTCCCAAATTAAAGAATTGTGCACTCCATAAGGGATCTGGCCGTCCATGCACACCACAGCAAAGGAAACACTTTCAATGTGAAAGTTGTCTCCTATAATTAGCATGCATGGGGACAAAAGAGAAAGGATAGTCCTAATAAAAATTCCCAAATTACCCCTTCTTTGGTGAATGCCCAGCAAACAGGTCAGCCCAAAGTGGGGCTATGGAAGCCCAAAGACTTACCACAAGTCTAAGGTACTTGGGGGGGGGGGGCAGCAAGGAAGGTGTAAGGACAAAAATACAAAGGGGGTAAGGCAAAAGGAGCAAATCAAAGCAATGACTGCTATTATCACACTGTCCAGCCAGCATTCCTATGTGTCTCTTTAAAATATCTCTGCATGACTTGTCTCCATGTTTCTCATAAGTCCCTTCAAATTCCAGGGTGCAAGTCAAAGCTGAGAGTCAGGAACCCCCTGCCTCCTTGTGTATAGTTTCATCTGGCTGCTCAGCTCCAGTTCTACCTCCCATTAGCTCCCCCAGCTTAGGAAATTCTGTTTATGGCTCAGTGGGGCTGGTAGTCCCAGGAGACTGTTTATAAGTGGGGGTGGGGGTGGGGAAATGTCACCTCTTCATCAAGGTGTATCTGCAGCAAGGATCTGATGTTTTGTCTAGCGTGATGCCTCATGGTCAACACGGTCCCAATTGTTTGGTCAGTATTCCATGATTTAGTGTACTTGTTCAACAAGGACATGGGGCAAGTCACCTTACTGACTGGCAATTTCTTTTGCCCAGGCTGTCTCATCAGGATTCCAGTTAAGTCACCATAATGGTATGAATGGTCACTTTCTTTGGAGTGCTTGCTATTGCTAGCTATTTAGGCAACCACATATTCATTAACTGCTTCCCACAGCACAGTGGGTGAAAAATTTTGCAATTTTTATATAGGAAGTAGTAGAACAGGCTTTCAAATTCTTGTCTTTTTCTCCAAAGTCCAAACCTTTACGAATATTTTAGCATAAATGAAGTCACTAAGGAAAAAGAGTGGTTAAAAATTTGAAGAGGAATTATAAAGTAATATCGGAGGAAAATATCAGTAGTTATCATGGAGGTGGAGAAAGGGAGCCCCTAAAAGAGACTAAAAAGAAGTAATCCAAAAATCAGCAAAATGAAGAGAGCATTAGAATCATGCAGTACCAGGGACAATGGTGTTTCAAGAAGGAACCAAATAATGCCAGAAGCTTCACAGTGTCTTGTCACTTATTTTTGCTTCTTTCTGCCTGTTTGATTGCCTCCTTTTGTAACTGCAGAGCTAGTCTGTAGGGATGAAAGGAGTAGATGATGCAGTTTTCTGTCTCAGGAGTGGGATTGTTTTTTCTTCTATGAAGAAGCTGGAATTCTTGGGGAAGGACCGAGGTGGCATGTTTAGGTTGTGGACCTGGCCAAGTCACTGTACCAGCTTATGAAAGATTTGGGGGTTGTGAGAATGAGGGTGCTTTCTAGGCAGTCTCATAGATATCCATTGCACAATGGAATGGAAATGAATGAGCAGAAAAAGTGAGAGTAGATTGTGCTTTAAAATACCTGGACCAGAGCCGGGCACAGTGGTGCGTGCCTGTAAATGACAGCTTATGGAGTCGCAGCTGGGTCTGGGGATCACGGTTCAAGTCTGGCCTGGGGCAACACAGGAAGGCCTACTTAGTCCCCCTAAAACAGCTGGGCATGGTGGCACGTGCCTCTATCCTAATTACTTGGGAAGCTGAGGCTGGGGATCAAAACAACAACAACAAAAACCACAAGAGCTGGGCACGGTGGCTCATGCCTATAAGCTTCAGCCTATGAAGCGGCAGGGACCAGGGATCGCGGTTCGAGTTCCGCTCGGGGCAAAACAGCAAGACCTAGTGCCAAAAAATAGCTGGGTGTGGTGGTGCACGCCTGTAATCCCAGCTACCTGGGAAGCTGAGACTGGGGATTGCTTGAGTCCGTGGTACCCTGGGCAACGTGAGCCTGCGGTTCCACGGGCAAAAATGGGAGACCTAGTCTCAAAAACAAACAAACAAACAAACAAAAAAAAACAAATAAAACAAAACAAAAAACCTGGACCAAGAAAAAAAATTGTAGTGAATGTTTTGGTGGTAGCCAAATAGGGACAACTGGACATGAGTAGGATTCTTTTATGACTAAATCATTGATAGAGATTTAGTGATGCGTATTGCATTTAAAAACAAGAGATATATGTTATTTTTAATATGGGGAAAACTGCTATGTACAATATATTTTTGTGGTTATAGAAATGTAGGGATCAGAAGTCTGCCTATAATCTCTAAATTCAAAATAATTTTTTTTGTCACTTTATTGTCAGACATGTTTTTGAGTAATGTTTGTATTTGAGATGATCATAAGCCATATCTGTAGAAAGAGACCAGAGAATACTCATTTGCAAAAGATGTTTGGGGTCATAAATGCAGGTGTTAACTTTATAGATTAAGGAAAGTAACATCCATTGAAGGGAATTAATCAGACACAGCAGTGTATCAGTTGAATAAAGGGGCTGTTTTCTCTTTGGAGCTCTGTTGGGATAGTTAGGAAGTCTAGAACTTCCTTCATGACCCTTCTCAAATAGGGGAATGGAGTAATCTGGTTAATGTAAAACAAGAGGATCTGCCCCTAAGATTTATATCTGCATAAAATCATAACAATCTGCAGGGATATTAAGGATTCAGCAGTGTCTGTGACATAAGCACTGAGCTCATTTTATTTTATATCAGAGACTTTCAACTGGGAGTAAATAAGATCAGGTTTGTGTATCAGAAATAACAATCTTCATAAAGTATCTGTGATAAGAAAGGTAATAGGTCATTCTTAGTCTCACCCAATGCCACTTAGTTGGTCACAGTTGAATTTTCACAACTCCTATATCTTCCCATATTTACTACTTTTCCATTCTCTTTATATATTTATGTGCTGTCGATGGTGCTTTTGAAATTAGGGTTGATAGCTTTGAACTATTGACACAGAGATTGGATTTGTCAGAGTTAGAAGTGCAACCATCCTTAATGAGGAACATGTTTATGCCTATTTTTAAAATGCCTTCCTGGCATCGACGGGGAGGAGAAGGCATTCCAGCAACCATTTACCTATGTAAGAAATTAAAAGAATGAATAGAATATTTAAAAAAATAAAATAATTCATTTATTTAAAAAAAAATGCTTCCCTGAGGAGGCATTAGAAATTAACATCAAATTGCTTACAATTTTCACTGGTTGGTGTGTTGGGGCATAGAACACGTTCACAACCATTGTACCAATAGGCTCTGATAAGTGCTAAGAGAAAGGCAAAGGAAACTTGGCATGGCCAGGCCTGTGGCACCTGGGGAAACTAAGAAGATGTGGGATCTATAATGGCTAATGAAGCGTGCACAAGACAGGCCAGTTCTTCCAGGTGAAGGAAGTTAAGGCAAGAAAATGAAAGACAGAAAAGCTGCGAATGATAAAGTACACTGTGTATATAGAGCATAACCTTGGAGCAAGACATTGGGGACAAAGCCTTCAGTTAATCACAAAGAGGAAGATAGAGGAGACTCTGGGGTTGGAGGCTAATGTGAGTAGCAACTTACTAAAGTTTCAAAAAACATTTTTAACCTCCTCCCAAACCCCTTTGAGGTAGGGAATATCCCCCTTCTTTTGAGGGATTGCGGTGCAGGATAATGAACTTGTCTGAGGCGTACTGCTCATGGTAGTCTATTTAGAAACCAAGTCTGCTGAAGTTGGAAGTTCTTTGCCTGATGTCTTTCCACTGTGTCATCCCATGGGCTTAAAACTTATTCTCAGGCATTGTCAAAGGACTCTGAGGAGGCTCAGGTGTTACCAGCTGTGCTCATCAGGGAAATAAGATGGCAGCCTTTGGAAGACTGGGTGGAAGGCATAAGCAGGCACTTGTCTTCCCTGTTTTGCCTCACCTCTCAGGTGCAGACATCAGAATCACTAAACAACTTTTTTTTTTTTTTTTTTTTGAGACTAAGTCTCGCTATTTTTGCCTGTGGAACCACAGGCTCTCGTTGCCTGGGATACCACGGACTCAAGCAGTCCCCAGCCTCAGCTTCCCAGGTAGCTGGGATTACAGGGGCATGCCACCATGCCCAGCTATTTTTTTGGAACTAGGTCTCGCTACGGGCCCCAGGCGGGACTCAAACCGCGATCCCTAGCCCCAGCCGCTTCATAGGCTGAAGCTTACAGGCACGAGCCACCGTGCCCGGCCCAAACAACTTGATTGTCAGAACTAGATTTGTCATATTTTCAGAAGAAAGAATAGTTAAATTCTCTACTCAGTTTTCCCCTTCTCCTTGGCTTCCTTCTCCTTTCCTGTTTTCCCTTTGTAGTGTCTTGGTTCCACCTGGGCCTAATTGTCTTTCAGTGGAAGCTTTGTAGGTTCAATCCAGACTACTTACTAAGAAGTTCCTCAGTCCTTAACACCTCTGAAACAAGATTGTTTCCTCAATTTGTAATCAACAGGCTGAACTCTTGATAGAAAAAGATATACCATTAACCAGTATGAAACTTTTTGTCACTCTGTCTACAGAATGGCATGTAAACAAGGAAAATGTAGCATGCTTATGCTTCATACCTTAAAAACACATCTGGAACTACTTGAACTAAAAGTAGAATAAATGCCGTGGCAGATTATGCCATACCTTTTCTTTTTACTTTAGAAAAAAAAAAGGAAATGGAAAGCATACCACTTATAGAAGGCCCTGACACTGAACTGGATATTGAAATGCTATCAGTAATGTATTTATATATGCTACGACTTCTTCCATGCATCAGCCATCTTTGGCACATATGTGTTGGCTGTTTGCCATGTGATTTGAAGTAATACCACATAAGGGAAGATCATCTTCTTTAGAACTGGTGTGAATCATTAAAGTTGAAGTACCTGGTTACATATGCCTACCTGATCTGCTAAAGATTTTTCTCCTCATTTTTTCTTTTTTAAAAGTCATTTTGTGTCAGTCTTTCAATAAATGTCAGCATTCCCCTGTGGGCACTAAAAAATAGAAATTACAGAGAAGAACAGTGTAATTTTCATGAACTTAAAACATTACATAAGAAATATTATAACTTAATATTGGTTTTACTATATCTTCTAATTTGAAATGGAGTGAAATACTTCTGTGGTTAAATCATAGCTCTTTGGCTGTTTGCTATAAAAGTTTCAAGAATATATATTTCAAAATGTTTTTTCCCCTAAATAATCCAAAACAAATGCAACAGAACGCAGCATACTTGAAACACGTTTTCTGAATTTATCTTAAATCTCTCTACTCCAGAAGGTTTTTGTGTGAGTATGGCTTAGGTCTGACTGGTTATTTCACCATCCATCCCCATCCTGGATTGATTGCTCTGAACAGCACACAATGAGCTACACATGGTCCTACTTTGTTTTCGGTTTTAGGACCTCTGGGTTGGAACTCTGTTTGATCAGAGGGAAGCTAACTGTTGCTGAAATTTGGCTAATGTCAAAATCCTAAATATACACACAGTCTGGTGAGGACGTATATATTCCTGTTAGAAGTGGCGCTGGTTTGCCATGCGTTGGCCCAGTGGCTATTATTTCTAAAATATTAATGATATTTCAAGAATTTAAAAAAAAAATCTACCTATCACCACTGATATTTCCACTTCTCTCTCCATTAATTCTACATCATTGCTACTGTTAATTCTGGCTAGGATTCACTACAAATGTAGACCAACACAGCCTGCAAAACATTTTCAGATCAAAATTATAAATATATCGGAAGATGATCTTAAAAGTTGAGGAGGAAATATATTGCCAACTTTTTAGTTTCTTTCCTTTTCCCTTAATGCAGGATATTTTAAAAAGAATAAAGACATAAGGATTTAGTAAGATGTTTTCCAGTTGGGGTGTTGCTCCAGGACTACAGAGAGTAAAGGAAGGCAGAGGCGCTCTGCCAGTTATGGCTCAGCCTTCAGGGGTGAACAAAGCTGTGCAGGGTAACATCTCTCCCAAGTTCTGGTCCCTCCCTTCTTCCTTCTCTTTTCCATTGCTTTATTTATTTTTTCATTATTCCCACTTCTCCCCCCACCCTCCTGCTCTTCCTCTCTCTCTGTCTGTGCACCCACGTGCTTCAAATCTGTGTATCTGGACTGCCTTCTCTAACAGTTCAGCGTGAGTGTTAGCAGAATGAAAACCAGATGGACCAGCAGTTCCCACTGTTATCTCCCCGCCGACTCTGGCAAGCCTCCCCTCAGCCCTCCTTCCTTGGCATGGCAGAAATATTTGCCTTTATTTAGGGAGACTTGTATTTGCTGCTGTACCTCTTCCTCAGCTGCAATGTAAGTGGAAAGCTATTTATTCTCTTGTTGAGGTTGGTTGAGGTGAGTAGACTGCCATGGATAGAAGTCAGTTTTAAATCTGCCTTGTTTATGTGTTTTTGTAGAAAAAGTGACTTACTGATCACACTAATTGTTAAATGTCTTGGAGAAGCAATAGGAAGATAGTTTTTAACAGTAAGTTAAAGGTAGAAATATTCTGTGTATCTGTCATAAGTCTACTCTTCACTTGTAGGAATCATCACCGCCCTTCAACCAACAGTTGGTTAAGAAATAGACCATATACAGTTAATTAGCTAGATTGTCATTTAAAAGTCTTCTTAAAATGATTTTTTTTCATTCTTTTATTATATCAATCCTAAAATGGTGTAGTTCAGCTTTCAAATGTTGTATTCTATTGTAAGCCTAAAGTCATACAAAAGTTCTTTGAATAAAGGTGAAGTAGATTTGGAATTGTCATTAAATTTTCCTTTTGTTTGAATAATTAACTTTTAAGTAATTTTGAGACTTGCTTATTATGAGTTCATTATGAACAGTTCTCATCATATGTTCTGAGGAACTCATTCTTTGTCAATATCCTATGTGACTTTAATTTTCAAAAGTCCAACTGGGAAACACTAGCATCTAGGTTGCAAGGGACATTACAAACATTTTTGGGGTGTACACGGGCCCACATGCCTGTGCATGTGTTCTAGAAATTGGAGCTAAAGAAATACTAGTTTTTACTGAGAAGTGTTGCTTTGATAAGATTAGACGGAGGGGGAAAAAATCAGAATTTCAAAGGAAAAGTATACTTAGTAGAAGGCAGTCTGGAAGTGCAAATGTTCACTATTGGGTCTTCAAGAACTTTCTCCATCTGCTATATACTCATGACAATATACTAGGAGTTTCTTCAGTTCTTCTGCGTCCACTTGGACCTTTCCCATTCTACATCTACCAGAGATTCTTAATGGTATTACTGGTCTTGGATTATTAAAATGTTGGGGGCACTCACAAAATCTTAGTATAAAATAACCTAACTTCATTGTATGACATGCAATTTTTATGTGGTGGCCCATTGCTTTGATTTTGTTTTTGCTTTTTCTTAAACCAAATAGAAAAAAAAAAAAAATGAAGTGAGATATAATCAGAGAGAAAGACCCTCCATCTCTTGGCCAGAAAATGGAACACAGAAACTGGATGGCAGGTGTTAGAAAAATTCACAAAATACCACCAGTTCCTGCCAGTATCTCACCTGCATAAAGCTTCAGATTTGTGTTATTTCTGAGCTGTCTGAGAGGCTCATTACCATCCTACTTCCTAATCTATTTTTTGCTTTGTGCTAATGTTGGCTTCAGCTTCGAGTGAAGTTGCGCTGTTGCATATAACACCACCAAGGTAGCATCTGCCCCAGACAGAAATAACAATAGGATGTAAAATAACCCAGTTACAAATGAGGTCCTGCCATCTGGCTACACCTTCTTAAGTGGGGTTTGGATGATAAAGTCTTGATTTAGACTTCAGTCAATAAGCCTATTGTATTGATAAATGATGTTGAATTTCTTCTGTTCACTTCTTGTTAAAAAAAAGAACCCCACTTAAAAAAAATGGAGTAAAATAACATGTTCATGGTGGTGTCCTCCAGATCGGACTGAGAAGCACTCCACGATGCCAGACTCACCTGTAGATGTGAAGACCCCGTCTAGGCTGACTCCTCCCACGATGCCACCTCCCCCTACAACTCAAGGAGCTCCGAGAACCAGTTCATTTACACCGACAACATGTGAGTATGCATTTCGACATCTCCTGTTGCTGCTTTGAAGTTTTAATGAAACTCTTCTACAAATAAGAATTCTAGGAAAATAAAAGCCAGTATCAATGTATTATGCAAAAATGATGGCCATCTCTGCTCTCACCCACCCACTACCCCAATATTTCTTTGCCTGTGAGTAGGTAGTAAGCACAGAAGTATATCTTGGGTATAATTTTTATGACTGCCAGTGTTTACCAGCCTTTTATTATTGTTTCAAAGTTGTAGTCCACTAGGTTTCAGCGAATGAACAACCCTGGGTGTGTTTGGTCTACCTCTAGTTGTTAATGCTCTAACTTTTAGTTTGAGTTAACGTGGAATTCTTTAGTTTGTCCAGTTTGACTTGGAATGTGGGAATCTGGGTAATTATTTCTTGGTTGCTACTGGTGTTCTAGTAGTACTGTTATCTTGTTCAAACTATTACAAATAATGTTAAATTCTAAGATCCTTAGTTAAAAAGAGTACTGCTGTGTGCAGCAGTTTCATACAGAAAACTCTGATATAAGGGACCTCCTTTTTTGACTCGAATTTATCAGACTTATTGAACCTTTTATTTCATTCTGACCTCGGTTTATCACAGTGTGTTATGGGTCAATGGAGTGTATTACTTTGTGTATTGTCCAAAGAAAGGACAGACTATTTTGACAGAGCAGCAAGTTCTCTTTCTTTACTATGTTTTATAGTAGGAATAGCATACAGGTTTGTTTTCATCTATTCTGGTTAAAATCATCATGGATTTGTGAAAGTAAAAAAATTCTTTTGTTGCTCAGAATACTATTTACAGATCACGTGCTTTGAAATCTATATGAATGAAAAATAAAGGACAGAAATAGATCCAGGGATTGTAAAGGATCAGAGGAATAATGTACCAGGCTGTTTATACAGTGTTGAACTGCCATTTAAAAGTCCTTTCAAATGTGTAAGGAGCAGGAGACTTGAAAGTGCCTAGCTGTAACCCTGCTGTCTTGTATTTGGTTTGTTGTTACCCACAGTTATGGTGCTAAGGCATATGTCTGTCCTGGGGAGCTGTCATTTCTTGACAGGTTGCTTTGGTCCTCATTTGAGCAAGAGACCATTTTAGTATCATGAATAATCGGGTACTTAAAACATCTTCAAACTATTGCTAGGCATAGTTTATCAAAATTATATTTAAATGATGGGTCTGATAAAGATCAATTTGTCACATTAATTGATTTTACATGGTAAAATCAACATTTTTCTATGGTGCAAAATGTGCAGTATTTTCTAGCTTAGTTCCTGTGAATTATTCCCTTAATGTTCACATTAATTTTATATGAAATGAAGTTATTGAGTTAGCATCTATTCACATGGTTAGTTGGTTTGAGATGTCCCCTTTCCATTTCTTGCAATAACTTCTTGACAATTGCGGCATATATGTTGGCTTCCTACGTAAAATTTGCATTTCCCCTAGAGAAGTGGTTAAGAAATATGAGGGGGGAAAATAGCCTTCTAATTGGGTGGTATAAGGTTAAAACTTGAAAGTCCTATTTCTATAAACACAGCTGTCAGTTGTGTGTACAAAACATGATTAAAAATGTGCAGTGATAAATTTAGTCTCCACCAAATGTACACTTTCTCTAGGGGAGCAGTTTAGAAAGGAATAGTCCTGTTATATTGATGTAAGCCTGTGACAAAAGGCTGACATCCAAGCGCTGTTTGTTCTGTGTTTGAAACATTTCAGGTGGTTGGCATATGTGCACATGGGAGGCAGGGCTGTCCCTGTGCTACAAGCCGACTCCCGTTTATTATTAGCTTCTGTGCTCAATACCATCTTGCAGTGTGAGGAGCAGCCCCGTGTAGTTAGACAGTACCTGAACCTGGGGTAACCCTCTGAAGTCAAAGCATTTCCCAAAAGCTCCAGCGACTTCTAAATTGCAAAGTCAAGATTATAAAGGGAAGGAAACTTTTTTGTGTTTTCTTGTGCATATTCTCTGTAAGTTAATTTTTTTTTCTGATTTTGTGCCTTGACAGTAACTAATGGCACCAGCCATTCACCCACAGCCTTGAATGGCGCCCCATCACCACCCAATGGCTTCAGCAATGGGCCTTCCTCTTCTTCTTCTTCTTCTCTGGCTAATCAACAGCTGCCCCCAGCCTGCGGCGCCAGGCAGCTCAGTAAGCTGAAGCGGTTCCTTACTACCCTGCAGCAGTTTGGCAATGACATTTCACCAGAGATAGGAGAAAGAGTCCGCACCCTGGTACTTGGACTGGTGGTAAGCAAACAAAAATCAGTGTGAGTTTTCTGGGGTGAGAATATATGGGGGAGATTTCAACTTAGAGAACCTGTTCTGTTTGGGATTGTCTCTACTCGCAGGACATTGCCTGCAAGTCTGAGTCACAAGTACCAAGTTTTTTCATTCTGCATTATGTGTTAACCCTGGTTTCTTTTGCTATATCACTGAGGTTTCTTTTACTATATCACTACTAAAGATATGATTATAAAGTTATTGTTACCTTGACACACACACACAGAGAGAGAGAGAGAGAGAGAGAGAGAGAGAGAGAGAGAGAGAGAGAGAAAGATTGATTAAATAAGTGCATCTTCCTGGCATAGCTAGTAAGCTTTTAACAATGACAAGATGTTTTTGTTATGTTAATGATTCATTTAATTGGGTACTCATTTTAACTTAGTTGCATTGGGGGCTTTTTATTATCACCCCAGATGAACAAGAATTTATAACAAGTAATGTATTCTTTTTTTAGACTAATGACCTTGTAACATACTTGTTTATTGTGGTAAAATATGAAAAATGTAAAATGTATCACTATTTTAAGTATACAGTTTTGAGCATCAAGCTTTAAGAATATTCACATATTTTTATGGCCATCTCTTTTGTCCTCCAGAATATTTTCATTACCCCATTTGAAACTGTACCCATAAAACAGTACTACCCCAGTTTCTTCTTCCCCTAGCTCCTGATATTCACTACTTGACTAAAAGAAATGTTATTCTATTTTTTTTAAGGTAGAATGTCTTAAACTATTACTTTAAGAACAAAAGTGTTGACGGTAGCACATTATATTGTACTCTACATGATCATATTGGAAATTAGAATGTATATATTCTATTTTGCAGCCTAAATCACTTATTGTGTTTTCCAATATGAGCAAAGATTTCATTTAGGAAGGTGAGTTTCCCATAGCATACTGACTCATGGATAAGCCATGAGTCACATATTTTGTCCTTTTGTCCTCCAGGCTTTTGGTAGAACTGAAATTCACACGATAGCAGCAGTTTCCTTTTTCTTGAAATAGAGCATTTATTTTTATGATGTGGACTTACCATGGGCAAAGCCATACCAGTTGTGTTTTTGCAAAAAGAATTCCCAGGATTAAATGGCTGCATCAGAGTCTAGTGCAGTAGACATGCTTCAAATCACAGTATCTCACATTTGACAGGTTTTGCAATTCAGTTTTTTACCCGTTAACTCCCTCTTCTCTGCATTCCAAGAACAAAATGCTGCACATTTCCCACCACCCATCAACTTCCCCTCTACTCCTCCAAGACAAGAAGGTGATTTTTGACAGAAGTGTATGGGCATTCTGCAGTTATTATTGTCAGTCACTTATCTTTCCCTTTTTATTTTACATAATATGCTTTTCGATATGTAGACAAGTTAGGCTGAGAACCACAAGGTAAATTCAAAGCAGTAATTGTATCAAGGAAATAATGAATGCTGTTATTAATGAAAAACTTTTATTTGAAAAGTTTTTTTTGAAAACTGCTTGACA
>PVHY01006618.1:17500-57500 GCA_004024945.1 Uropsilus gracilis
TTGATTTGCATTGAAAGTAGCCTGGCTGGTACCTATTCCTGATATTCTAGAGGATTTCTTTTTAGGGCTCTTAGACCTCAAAATTGAGGCAACCTGACCTCCTGCATTCAGAAACATTTTTCTACCTGAAGGGGGTTTGTCAGTTTACCTGGTTCCTACCAATAAAATCCTTTTGTTGCAAAGAGATTTATGCCATTGATCTTTCCCCAAATTTGGAGAGTTAAGTGTTATTGAGGATGAGTACTGTTCACGTCCTATACCATATGTTCTATTCCTCGGCCTCCAAAAAAATAGAGAAAAAGCAATAGCAACCTGGATTTGTAATGTCAGTTTACAGAGTAAAATCCTATCTAAAGTTTTCATTGTAATGCCTTATGATGTGTGAAATTTTCTTTTTTATTGCTTTGGAGATTGTCAGAATTACCTATCAAAAGCATGTTCTAAGAGTCTTTTCTCAATGTGCTGAACTCTGAGGGGAGTGGCAGGCACAGAGAATTTTGTGACCAGTGTAAGGCAAGTAGATTACTTTTGTAGATTTACTTTTTTACACTGGATGGGAGAATTCCAGCAAGAATTTCTCACCATACCTAGGCCATTAAATATTGTTTAATATGGTGATTTTGAACAGTCTTGTTTTGGTGGTGGGAAAGCTGTGACCACAACTAAGGAGAAAAAAGAGTAAAAAATGTATAAAGCAGTGGTATTCCATAAATAAAAATCTGACCCAAATATATTTTATAGGATTTGCTTCTTTTATCAATCACTAGGTATAAACTGAATAGGTTGGGAGACCTTAAACCATGTATTATGTACTAATTTAATAAGCCATTCGTTTCCTTTACACTCTGTTGTCTTTGGTGAAAAGAAATTGCTCATGAATGGAACTAGAATTTTATATCCCATAAAGCTGTATTTTTATTTCCTATAGTTTATACTTGTATTATATTCAAGTATGAGGAGGCCTTATAAATTAGTGTCACTCCCAATGTTCTCATTGCATGTGGAGGCAAGAGGTATGAGGTGACTCAAAGGGGTCCAGCACCACAGGGAGGCAGCTGCCAAAGTACCCCAGACCTAGGAATTGTGCTGGACAATTTAATCTATTGTCTATATACAATGATATTTTAGGTAGTCTTATTGCATACCCAACCTGTGTTAGAAAAACAGTGGTGGCTCTGGGGTTAGAAGGAGCCTTTTGTTGCATCCTCTCTTCCCTGTCTGTCTTACACAGGCCAACCTGCCCCTGCTGCAGCGTGAACTCCTCCATTGCGCAAGGCTGGCCAAACAGAACCCTGCCCAGTACCTCGCCCAGCATGAACAGCTGCTTCTGGATGCCAGCACCACCTCACCTGTTGACTCCTCAGAGCTGCTTCTCGATGTGAACGAAAACGGGAAGAGGCGAACTCCAGACAGGTGAGTGGGAACAGGACCATGGTGCCAGTGTTAGGATGGATATGTTTCATAAACTGCTGACCTATGCTTGTGAAGCAGTGGGAAGCCAGCGTGTCCATTTTGGGAATCATGTCTGACCTGGGATGTTTCTGAGCAGTGACTCTGCCCTGTGTCAGTTAGGCTGTTGTGCAGGTTAGTCTTGGCTGCTTGAGATCTTCAAGGGGAAGGGGAAGGTGATTGATATTCAAATGTGCCAACTTCCCTGACAGTTCTCAGCAAGCACACAGTCACTATTAAAGGTCTCATTTATTATATAAGCCAACCCAAGCAGATATTTTACCCTTCAGTGTTAAGAAATTTGCTGTTCTAAGTTTTCTCAAAACATTATGGCTTTAAAAGCTGGCCTTTATGTGTTACTCCATAAACAGAATGCAGTAGCTATTTAATTTGGATTTTATATGAACTGAGAGAAAGCTGCTGGGAAGTTAGATGAGCTGAGTAAAGATAAGAGTTAAGTAATAGGGCTAATAGAGGGCATTTTCACTGAAAACATTACTTATCAGCCAATATTTATTCTGTCAGGCACTCTACATATATAACTGAGAATTCTAAGAAATGTAAACCAACATCCTTTACCATTGAGCCCTACAAAGTAGTTGTTGAATAAGGAATATTCATGAAGTTTCTCATGTTCCTTATTAAAATTGTTTCCCCAGATACCTTGTGTTTATATATAATTATTTTCCAGCATAGAATATAAAGACTTATTTGCATTTTTCAGATGATTTGTAAAAAAATAGAGAATCTTAAAAATAAACCCTATCTGTTTTATGCTTGGTTTCCTTTTTCTGCCTATCCATTTTCTCTTCCTATTTCATCAGGCATGAGCATCTGAGAGGTTAAGTGGCATAATTATGTTTCAGATTCCTGGGAGCTTACAAATCTTGGAACTGCTTGGAGACATCTATCTGTGACCGACTTAGCTACCCTTAAATGTATTAGCTGCTTTGCAAATCAGAATGCTATTAAAAGCCAGTCAGTTTACATACAGTTATTACATAATCCTCTGTTAAGCAGTTTTTATGTTACAATCTCTGGAATTACTCTGCTTTTGAAATAGGACCTCTTAAGAGTTTAAAATTCCTTAAGTGAGGAATTCGTTTACTTGTGACCCATCTCCATGTATGACGTACCAACGATGCTACTTTTTGCTTTTGACAAATCTGGTTTTTTGGTCATATTTCCACCTTCAGACTTGAGCTTTTACAGACCTGCTTAGTCCAGGTGTCTCAGTGGCATATCTACAGGATGCTGAAAATGAAGAGGTAGCCCAAGGATAGATGTCTCACATGTGTGCTCCTCTCTAATTGTAATCCATTTGCTCTCAGGAAATCATTACCATGTGCAGGTGTTGATTGGGTTCAGCCCCATTTTCTAGGATAATGTGGTAGAAGTATTGCGAGACTAGACATGAAGTTGGGGATAAGATTGGGGGGGATGGGGAAGAAGGGTAACAAGAAAAAGTTTAAATAGCTATACTTGATGGGAAGTTAATTTCTGTAGGCAGAATTGGAATTGAACACAATCTAGCCTAGGAACCCTAACTGCTCAGTCACTTTAGCAGAAGGAAAACTTGTTTGATTCAGTTCTGTATGTACCCAGTATTTCCCCTACTCTTTCCCTGTGTTTCATGTTTGAAGGTACTGTACCTTTAAACTTGTCTTGGACTATGATGAGGTAAGCTCCCTGAGTTCTGTACTAATTGATAGGGGAACTTCATATTAAATTCCACAGCTCCTCAGCATTTTTGTTTTGATGCTCCATAGCTCTGTGTTTAGTCTGTGTGTTCAGCGTGCTTGTGTTCAGTCGACAGAACTTTCTTCAGAGAACCTTCGGTCTTATTCCTTGGGTTTCTTCATAGCCAGTTGCTGGAGTCAGAGCCTACACAGTTGCTCTTTGGATAGATTCTTTCCCACGTGGAACCCTGAAGTATGTGTTATAATGGAAAGATGGCAAATGGATTTCCTTAGAGTTAGGAGGCAGGGTAATGAGAATATGTTGTGTAAATACATTTGTATCTTGTGGGAATTTGATCAGAGCCAAGAAAATATGGGCCTCTGCAGTATTTTTTTGCATACATTTTCTGCATCTTGTTTGCATATGCATTTTCCTCTTCTGGTTATTTATCTGTATATCCAGCTCTACTATATGAAATTTTATAGAGTATGGAGCTGTCTGACAGCAGAGCTTTTTTTGTTTTACTGAATGTTTTGTTGGTGCATATGGTCTGACACGGATGAGCAGCCACGGTGAGATTTTGGAGTCTATTAAACTGGCTCATTAAAAAGATCAATCTGTTTCTGTAATAACACTGGGAACCATCAGTCACTAAAAGAGGGAAAAACTGACACCTGAGGAGAAAACACATTTTGGTAATTTGTTCATGACATGTCATGAACAAAAGAGCGCTCTATATTTTGTTTACAACTTTGGGGGCTTAAATTCTGTGACGATTGCAGATTTAATCTACTAAACAGTCGTCGCATCTTTTGTGGATGGGTTTTGGCAAATTTAACTTTCTCTCATCCTTAACTATGGTTGTCACTGGTTATTATATGTTTTTCTTTTTTTAAAAAAAATTATTGTTTTCTACAGAGAAATGAAAATACTCTAAGGAAGTTTCTGAAATCTTTTTTCCCCTCTTTGTAGGGAAAAGTGAAATGTATTCACTTTTAGGATAGTTCTGTGGTGAGTCCCTGGATAACTATGCTGAATTTGTAGATCTGTGATAGAAAACTGAAGAACCCAAATTAGAAAGACAATTTTCATCTAAAAGCCAAACTGTTTTTTCTCATAAAATAGAGAAAGTAGATAGAAAATTCTGATTTCTATTCTTCGTGAATATGTAAATTTGTTGTTTATAGTAGGTCTTTATTTTCACATCCAGTGGTGGGAGAGACTGAAGAAGGGGATACATTCCTTTTAAACTGGTTAAATGCGCATGAACACTTTAAAGATTGAGACTTAATAGCTTTAATATCCAATCTTTCTTAAGAAATGAAGTTGAATGATCATTGTTTTTGTGTGGTTAATACCATGTTTCTTGACTCCCACTTTTGCAAATGATTGATGTTAAATACTAATTCCCTTTACTATATATGTACAGTCTATTGCTAAATACAGGCTTTAGGGATCATATCTTGCTCATTTTTATGTCCCCACTAAACTCAGGACAATGTGTTAAACATACCAGCTATCCAAAACAAAAATCAAAATGCCACACACAGACTAAAACTTAAATCCATAAAATTAAAACCTAAGGTAGTCTCTTTCAGTAGTATATCAAATATGCTCTTTTACCTATAAGCCTTTTTGTGTTCTTGGTTACTGTTATTTTAAAAGCTACATCTCTGAACAATAATGAAAACAACCACCAATAGCTTGGAAGCGAATGACTTGATTGGTTCTGTGATCAGGAAAAACTGAAGGCCTCCAATTGGACTGTATAGATGACAAAATAATAAAGCACAGTTCCAGATTCCAGGGGTGGTAGAAATGAATTGGTTTAGGAGTTACCATAAATTGGGAAAGGTAGGTGAGGGGAAAACTCGTAACAGGCAATCTAACTTGAGCAGGTGGCTGACTATAGAACACATGACAGAAAGATTTCCTCTTCTCCTTGGGGAATTGGGAGGCTCAGGTGGCTCAGTGAACCTCGAGTTGTAACCTTTAAGATCCAGGTATCTGACTATGTCTGGAGTGGCAAATGTCTACCTGCATCTTATTTACTCCTAAAGTTATTAGCATGTTGCTAGGAACTAATCTCATAGGTGCTTGTTTATTGGTAAAGAGATTGAAAGCACTTCCTTCCATATGGCCTTGCCTGTCATCTTTCTGATCTTCCCAACCAAAAAAATCATACTTCTTCCAGAGTGATCTGTAAAGCCCAGGAACTTCCTAGGGTTGTTGTGAAGAAGTAGGTTTGATTTTCTTTTTAAGGAGCCTGGGGAATTTACACTATATTTTCAAATACATTACCTAAATGGAAAGGTGTTAACATGAAACTTTTAAATTAACCTTATTCCTAGTAGTTAGTTCCTGATGAGATCTTTTACTGAATTGTGTTTTGAAATTATGACAAGAACGATTTCACCTGCTTTTGGTTCAGTGTTTAATCCTTCTATAGAAACCTTACAAAATGGTGTGCCTTAAGAAAGGAAAGGAGATTTATTTAGTGTTAAATTGTTAATGTCCTGGAGCTTTTCTTTAATAGATAGAACTGTTCCTTCCAAGATTGGATATAGACTCCCAAAATACACAAATAAAGACTTAGAAAAAAATGGTGACTTTTTGCTTACATTTCAACACCCATTCTGACAAAGACAGTGACACAGTGGACAGTGGTAATACTGTGTCAGGAAAAAAAGGGGTCCCTGGGATGGGTGGAGAAACCAGCACCAAAGATGTGTTACAGACTAGCTGCACAAGGTGTTTTGGAGAATAAAGTTGTAATGTGACTTCCAAGTTTCTAGTAGGGTAACTGGGTAGAAGATGGCTAGTGTAAAGGGTGGTTCAGGAAGTTCCAGAGAAAGATTAAGTTAGTTTGGATATGCTTTGTTGGAATTATCTGTGGAAACTTGGAGTAGTGAGCAAGTAAAGTATGTAATTTATAGAGTAGAACTTTTAAGAATTTTTGTGACCATTTAACATTTATTATACTATGAGTAGCTTGTCTCCCCCTAGAACAATCTTAGTAGTGATTTCCCCAAACTGAAATTTTTTTACTCTAAGAAAAAACTCATTCCTACTTCTGTCATACAGGAACCTATTCTATTTATTTTATTCTATTTTTTGTATTTGTATGTTTTCATTCCCCCCCCATCTCCTTGAATGTATAATTGTAATGAAGGGATTGTCCTGCAAAGTAGCCAGTCATGACTTCTAAGGTATTTTAATGTAAGTTTTGTTTAAAAAAGTCTTGCTGGGCCTGGTGGTGCACACCTGTAATCCAAGTACTGGGAGGCAAGAGACCAGGACTTGCTTGAGTTCATGGGTTCAAGATTACCCCATACAAAATAGTGAGGTCTGGTCTCAAAAAAACAGCTGGGTGCGGTGGTGTGTGCCTGTAATCCCAGTCACCTGGGAGGCTGAGACTGAGGATTACTTGAGGCTGTGGAATCAGGTCAGGACTACCCCGAACAACATTATCTAGACCTAGTCTCAAAAAAAAAAAACTTTCCTCCCTCCCCCTCAAATCATCGGTTTACAGTCTCTCTTAATTGGGGTACAATGAAAAATGCTATTGTTTTAAGATTTTCAAAGTTAAATTATTATACGTGTTTTGTTTCATATTCTATTTTATAGAGCAGGAAAATTAAGACTGATTGTTAGTCTCAAGGTCATACAGCTGAGTCCTGAGTGGTCCTTTACACTTAAAACCTTCAGGTAGAGAAGTGATTAGGGTCTAATAAAGGAAAATTTCTCCTGGAAGGGAGTTATAATGTTTTCAGGTTGACTTAAAAAGCAAACCAGAAATACCTAACAGAAGTCAATGAGACGTGATGGACTTTTCACTTGAATTTGAGTTATTTCAGAAGCATGCTAGTATGGGACAATCAAAAATACTTGTTACATTTACCTCTTGAAAGAGCAACACATAAACATGCAAATTTGGAATTTGCTCAAACAAGTGAGGTGTAGATAGTTGTAGGTATTTCTAAGTTGGAGACAGACCAATAGTGATTAAGTTGTTTTTGTTACCTTTCTGGACATACCTCCTTTGAATAGGGTTGGCCTTATAAATAGACATGAATGACTCAAGAAAGCACCAGGGAGACCTTTCATAGCTTTATTTCTGTGAGCCGTGAACATTTAAATGCTTTGCTGTTAAAATGCAACCACCTCTGTGAAGTAATGAGGTTTTTTTTTGTTTTTTTTTTTTTTTTCTGTAGCTCTGAGACCCAGGATAGGACAGCAAGATCTTGATGAAAATGTTAGAGTGGACAAGAACCTAGCCCTGTTTCAGACATTACCATCCTTGTTTCAGGGCATAAAGTTTTTTTCCCTATAGTGGGTGACTGATGTGTATCAGGATGCTGATGTTAGGTAAAGGTAAATAACTTGTCCTGCTCCTCCAGATTATAAATGCTCTTCCATGTAATGTTGCTTTCATTAAAACAGCCAAACCCAGTAAGTTTGAGGTGATTTGACCCAACCTAATTAAAGATGTTTTGATACTTAGAAATGAACAGGGGTACTATCAGATACTTACAGATTCTTTTCTATTTTTATTTTTATTTTTTTAAAGCTATAAATAATAAATTGTTCAAAGCAAGGAACAGAAATTCTCTTTTGACCAAATTGGTTGACTTAGACATACTTTGGCTCGAGGCCCACCAGCCTTGTGAGTTTTGATCTTCGTAACCATGGCATTGAGATGTAAATTTAGAATCGAATTGCAGAGGTTTCAAACTAGAAGGGACCTCAGGAATCATCTAGTCCAGTGGTTTTCAAACTTGATTTTAGAAGCAGACTTCTCATTTTAAAATAAACCTTAGTTGGAACCCCAATTTGTACAACAGATTATAACAAATGGGTTCCTCTGGTCCTTTGATTCTTGATTGTTTTGGGGGAACAGTTCTTCATTGCTTGCAAAATCCCTCAGGTGGCACAGTTTGAAAACCACTGATCTAGTCCAACCCTTTCATTTTACAGATGAGCAAACTGAGGTCCAGAGAGGTTAAATGGCTTGCCCAAGGTCACACAGCTAGTCATGGAAGAGCCAGGATTAGATCTCAGGTCTCTTGATTCCCAGTCCAGTGCTCTTTCCACTACACCACACTGCCAGTAAGGTAGGTGCTGTGTTAGCATTATGTTCATAGCTACTTATATATATATATATAGTGTCTTGGTATTTTCCAATTGATTTATGCTGGTAATTTGCATTGAATGTTAAAGTGTATTATTCAGAAATGTATAGGATATGAAAATACAGATCAGAATCACATATACTCAGAAGATAGATCAATATCTAGAATGTTTCCTTTCACTTTAAAAATTATTTTAAAGCAATGCATTTAGGTAATGTCTGAGCTGTATTGACCATTTAGTCTGATCCCAATGATCAATGTGTATGGAGTCAGTATGTTTTAGTGCAGACATATTTTGGTATGAGATGGAGCAATATTGGGACTTCTGGTCGCCATGCCTGCAGGGACCATACCCTGCTGTCATTTCTAATATTGGTTCAAAGAGCACTTCTTAAGCATTTAGTGAAAATGTATTTATTTCACAGTTAAGTTCTGCAGAGTTCTCCCTGGTTTGTTTCATACTTCTGCTCTGACTCCTTTATCCTAGCCTTTTTTTTTTTTTGAGACTAAGTCTCACTATTTTTGCCCGTGGAACCAGAGGCTCACGTTGCCTGGCGTATCACAGACTCAAGTAATCCCCAGCCTCAGTTTCCCAGGTAGCTGGGATTACAGGCATGCACCACCATGCCTAGCTGTGTTTTTTTGGGGGGGATTAGGTCTCACTGTGCTGCTCATGGTGGGACTCAAACCGCAATCCCCAGACCCAGCTGTGCTCCATAGGCTGACACAGACATGTGCCACTGTGCCCAGCTTCGTCCTTTATCCTTCTTAATCTGATGTATATATTTTGTCACTGGGCTCTTCCCTACAGGGAGGTAAAGGATGGTTCCATTTGACCCTGGTGATCTTTTGTTGTCCACTTCCACTTAAGTCCCTCCTTAGTATCAGATGGAGACTATCCTAGCAGACATCCTAGATGTTGGAAAGTAGTGAAAGTGTCAAATATCTCACATTGGACTCTGTTACTGTTACCACTGTAAAAGTAAAAAGGCATATGCAGCTGCTGTGACTAGATGGAATTATTTTGAGGAATCTTCCTTAAGGATCTAGGTCTAGCTACTAAGAAACAAATTAATTTGAATGTTATTTCCTGTTTTACTGAGTATATTGATTGAGTTAATTTCTAATAATAGAGATATATTCAACAACAACAATGTACTTAGCCCTACTTCTCTTAGATAATCTAAGGAGCAATGATTTAGTTATCAGATCTTACTTATTATGGAAGTTATTCCTCTGAAAGCCATTCAGGGTTCAAGTTATTTCTTCTGAAAGCCATTCAGGGTTCTATTTCAGGGGGTGCTCCTTTTGCACTACTATATGATGCCCCCATATTAATCACACAAATCTCTGGCATGTATTTCCTCAACTTGAAAACAAAAGGGATTCACCTAGATGCTCTGTGTGGCCTTGAACGACTGTTGATCTGTTAACTTGGTGACTCAAGGTTATTTCAGTGTTCAAGACATTACATTGCTTTATTTTATTAGTTGAGTTTAATCAGCACGTTTAAGATGGAATGATGGAAATGTTCTATGTCTGTTCGGTCCAGGATTTGAGCCCCCAGGCACATGTGGCAGTTGAGCACCTGAAATGTGCCCACAGGTACTGAAGGAACTGAATTTTAAGCTTTATTAAATTTCAATGAAATTTCTTTTCAGTAGCCTCATGGGGCTGCTGTATTAGGTGGTCTTTCTTTGAAAGATGCCAGGTTGAACAAATGAAATAGCTACACCTTAAGAACTCATGAAGCGAGTGATGGTGTCGAACCTTCACCAAGTGCAATCTTAGGATAATTTGTTAGAAATCAAGAAATCAAGTACTCTCTTTGGCACAGAAGGTTATATACAGAAAGGGGTTGGGTTTTCTCCATTGGTGGCCTAACTACGTGAGCGTCAACTGAAAAGAGGTTTGCTCCTTTGAGAAATGAAGCATTTTCTCCTGTGTGCAGTCTTGTGATCACTTAGACCTCACACGGATTTCAGTGAATTCCCGTGGGTCTTCTTGGAAGCTGAGTTTAGATAGTTTCTGGCCACTAAAGAAATATTCTGTTTATGTTAGAAGTTCAAATGTGACTGTGTGAACTATGATGGTTTCTGAGTACTTTATGAAACAAACTCTTTTTCTTTCCCTCAGAACCAAAGAAAATGGCTTTGACAGAGAGCCTTTGCACTCAGAACATCCAAGCAAGCGACCATGCACTATTAGCCCAGGCCAGCGGTACAGTCCAAATAACGGCTTATCTTACCAGCCCAACGGCCTGCCTCACCCCACCCCACCTCCACCTCAGCATTACCGTTTGGATGATATGGCCATTGCCCACCACTACAGGGACTCCTATCGACACCCCAGCCACAGGGACCTCAGGGACAGAAACAGACCTATGGGTAAGACTGAAGGATCTGTTCATTTCTGAATCGATTGGATGCTTGGTCGACACCTATGATGGGGGAAAATTCTCTTTATGTTGTCTGCTTTACCAGATAACTTGGTTAGTACTAATATGTTCCTTAAGAACTGACTTTTCTCTCTTAATTACTTACATTCTTGACAACAGATTAGTTTTTTCAAGGTTGGAGAGTGGAGAAGCATCTAAATGAACACAAAACCCTGAGTGGCTTTACAAAAGCAAACTGAAATTTTAATTTGCTTTAGCATGAGAGATTTCACCAATAATCTATCTGCCACAAATACTTTTTTTTTTGGAAAAACCTTGTTTTTCTTATTTGAGATTGTATCAAATTCATTTTGATTTGTTTTCCAGTCTCCATGGTATTTTGTATTTGAAAAAATATGATGACATCCTATGTGTGGCTTAAATGCAACAGGCATTTTTTGAAATACTTTTTCATGTACATTTTTTTAAAACCAGAAAATATCAATGATTAAACTTAATGTTGACAGTCTTGTTTTCAAAAATCAATACCAGAGAAAGAATGGCCTGGGGTAAGTTTGTGTTTAATTTCCTGTGCCCATTCCTTCCTATTAGAAGGGAAGCATTTATTAGGCGCTAGTGCCTTCTAAAGAATAAAAGTCTACTGTGAAAGCTGAGAAAAATGATGAAAATGATAAGTTTCGATACAAGATTGGTGTTTGAGGTGGTGGTATCAGAGTAACGTATCTGGACACCTTCAAATCTTAAAGTTCAGTGAGTCAAGCTGTTTACAAATTGATCTACTCTTCATTGTCTGTCTCCTATGCCCATGTAACTTAACCTTTGCCTGCAGCCTGTTGTTGACACTTTCCTGAGATGGATGATTTGGCAAATGGAAACAGCAAACAGTCAAGTCCAAGGGGAAAACCCAAACAGAACTTAGATTTAAAACTCACAGGACTGCTGGCAGCCAGTGTCTGAGGCTTGAACAAGGGCCTTATTTTTCTCAGACACAGGCAGAGATAGCTGAGCAGAAGTATATATTAGATTTCTAACCAGGTAACAGGTGGATAAGGGCTGCTATATATGAAGTCTGGTTTCAGCTTTTGTGTACTGTCCAAGTGATTGGGAATCAGAAAAAGAGCTTAGTGTGAGGGATGGAGTATGAGCCCTGGATAAAGTAGTTAAGCATCCTCAAATCTGTAGACTGTAAGAAAAATGGTTAACCATAACATTTGTGTTTTCTTAATATCTGTCCAATGTTCCTTCAGTTCCCATTTTACATGATCTTACAAAGGTAACCAACCAACTTTGTGGTTTTGACCCTTTGATATTTTGATACTCAACTCATACGTAATTAATACCCCTATCTCAGCCAAAAAAAAAAAAATTTATGACTTAATGCTCCCACACCTTGATTGTTCCTTTTCAGTAGATGTGCAGTTACCAGATCATCATTGTAAGATCAGTTCAGGATACCCTCTTTGGTAGGTGTTAGGAAAATGGTCTATTCCTTAGGCAGCTAATGCCATTTTATGAGATGAATTCCACTAGTAGTCCATAATGCACTAAAATAAGCAGCAAGGAAGTAACTATACTTATTTACAGTGATATTTTTATCTGAAAATGTAAATTCTCCCTTTCTGAATTATAACTATACCTACTGGTTTTATGTGTTTTTTCTTCAGACCATGTTCCTTACCTTTTAATTATATTAGCTCATAAAGCTAATAGTGCTAATCTCTATAAATACATGCCCCTGCCTAAATATCCCTAAGTTCTGGCAGAGTTTAGTGTGTGTAAAATCAAGTCTTGATGTGTAAGTAACAAATTGCAGTGTTACACCAGGCTGTTTAAGAGTATAAAAAATTATCATAAAGGTATATACTAAGTCTGCTATTATTATATATAGAGATATGTACTCACTAGAATCTTTTAATAAAATAGCTTTACTAGCAGCATTAGTTGAGAAGTAGTAAACTTAGGACTTTTTGCCAAGTTAGCAAACAGCTTAATACTCAACAACAGTGCCAAATCTCTCACAAATGAAAATGTGCCTTTACGATTATGAACTATTTTCCCACTAGTGTTTTAATAACTATAAATAAAAAATTGTGGGGTGATGAATGCTAAAAGTATCTGAAGCAGAGAATTAATAAATGTAAAAAAATGAATTTATTTTTTAAAATTCGGTCATTTCTAACCAAATTCAGAGTTCAAAAATAGCAAATGATTCCTCATTTTCTTTTTCATCAAGAGCTTGGGCTCAGATTTTCTTAATGTACTTTTTTAAAAAAAATGAGATGAAACTAGTAGCACTGTTCTGTAGGTTCCAGAATCCCACTAGCCACAGGCGTCCTATTGCTCATTAATGTTATTCCAGGTGTTAATGCTTGAAACCTGCTGAAGTTTTGAAATATTCAAGACCTCTGGAATTTATTCTTGGCCCATAAAGCCGAATAGCAAAATACCTCCATCGAGGAAGTCAATGCCACATTTATATCTTCATCACTCTGGTTATTTTCTATGATGACTCATTTGGGTGGTAGAGCTTTTCCCCTAAAACACAGGCAACAAATAAGTCAACAAAAATTACATATTTGCAAACATTTCAACTTGAAATAGTCACAACAAGCTGCAATAACTAAATAAGACTTTCCCGGGTATTCTTCCTGTTATGCAAATTATTAGAACACATTTGCACTTTTACTTTGTTACCAATAGGTGGCATTGACAATGTTAACTTTTTAAATGTTACCACAGAATATGTTGTAATTGGACAGGAATGATGTAGAATGTTTACTTGATCTAAGAAAGTTGTCAGATATTTATTCATATCCCTCAGTTATAAACTAAATCTCACTTCTGGGTTGGCTGTAAAGAGTCATGTGACTCATGCTTATTTCTCTAAATGACCTAGAAGGTTTTCTAATCACTCAGACTGCACAGAAAGTGGAACTCCATGTCTCCTAATGGTCATCATCAACTCACTCTTACATAATGCCTACAGAGAAGGGGCCTGGATGTCTGCTCAGAAGCCCAAATCATGCCAGACTTAATTTTCTATGTAGGGTAACAATGAAAATTGGCAACCCAAAAGCATAGTTTTAATCATTTAAAATGGAAAATAGGGTCATAGCCCACTGTCTTCCTTTACAAAAGTACAGGAGGCATTTCATTCATAATGCATTTGTAAGAGGAGCGACTCCTTTCCAAGATATCTCTGATCAGAGCTTCTCACCCTGTCCTCCTCTCAGTGAGACACATTTCCCATTTTGATAATATTCTAGCATGGGTGCTGTTGCTTGCTTGGCAGTTGTTTTCCTCACAGGTGACTTTCTCCCTGGTATTTCAGCCGTGATGCTAAAAAACATGAATACTTTGCCATATTAGGGTTTTGGGTTTCCTTTATGATATTTGTGGATTTATGTTATTTGCCTGAATTATATTTGGATGTTGCCCTTTTTTTTTTTTTTTTTTTTTGAATAGATGGTACCCAATTTATATTTTTGGTAAATTTGAATGAGTTTGTGTAGTAGCTTCCAAGTTAACCCAAACCCTCTCTTATTTTATCATTGATGTATGTGTAGCAGGATCATTTAAACTATGTTGACATGTGAAAAATTTTACAATGCTTGTTTTAGTAAAGCATATCCTCCTTGCTGTGTCAAATGGTTTATGTCTATTTTTTTTATTTTATTTTACTTTTTTTTGAGACTAGGACTCGCTATTTTTGCCCGTGGAGCCACAGGCTCATGTTGCCCAGGATACCACAGACTCAGGCAACCCCCAGCCTCAGCTTCCCAGCTAGCTGGGATTACAGGTGCACACCACCAACACCTAACTAAGTTTTTGGAACTAGATCTCACTACATTGCCTCGAGTGAAACTCGAACCGAAGTTCCTGGTCCCTGAGGCTGCTGCTTACAGGCACACACCACCTTGCCTGGCTGTGTTCATTTTTAATACAGGAAAGCAATATGTTTAAAACCACCTACTGTCTACTTGCAGTTTCTTGTATTTATTAAAGAGCTTGGATAGACTGATAGTTTTACTCTATGACTATTGTATGAATGTCTAGCTCTGGGTATGCTGTCACTGACTATTCCCTTTTCCTCATGTGTTAAATGAAAGTTCTAATCAGATGACCTCATTCCTTCTAGTTCTAACATTGTTATCATTCTACCAGTAGCCCATTAGGTAATTCTGAATCTGGGTGTGCCTCATGTCTCCAATCATAGTCAAATGTATTTTCACAGTGTTTAGTTTGTTCACAGTCTTTGCTAAGTGCCTGTGTGTATAAGGGTTGGTTATGTGCTAAGTGCTTTAGGGTTATTTAACCACCTTCTTTACGTTTGTAGGGTTGCATGGCACACGTCAAGAAGAAATGATTGATCACAGACTAACAGACAGAGAATGGGCAGAGGAATGGAAACATCTTGACCATGTAAGACATTTAGGTTCAAATGTCTTTTGAAAACAACTGGAGTGAGATTTTGTGAATAAAATAAAAATGTGAAGATACTTAACAGCTATTTGTTTCCTGCTTTCTTTAGGAAAAAATGAGGAAAATATTTGAAGTAGAATATACAATTTGATTTCTAAATTGTTATCAAAGTCACATGCATAGAAGAAATGTTTAATTTTATGTATTTATTTACTTATTTACGTATTTATTTTGAGACTAGGTCTTGCTGTTTTTGCCCGTGGAACCGCAAGCTCACATTGCCCAGGGTACCATGGATTCAAGTAATCCCCAGCTTCAGCTTCCCAGGTATCTGGGATTACAGGTGTACGTCACCACGCCCAGCTATTCTTTTAGGACTAGGTCTCACTAAGTTGCCCCGAGCAGGACTCGAACCGTGATCCATAGCCCCAGCTGCTTCATAGGCTGAAGCTTACAGGCACGCGCCACCATTCCCGACAATGTTTAGGTAATTAAGGAGAGTCCTGAAAGCCAGATCAGTGAGCTGTTTGTTGCAAAATGCTCATTTTGGATCTGGAGCGATGGGATCCATGTTTGGAAGGGTGTCATTTCCTGACTATGGGGCTCAGCCTGAAAAATTTGTCATGTCCCATGTCTGCACCTCCCACTCTGTATTTTCATTCCGTTGAGTTTATTCGCTCTTGGTTCTCAATTTCAAATCTAACCTTTGAAAATAATAGATTGAGCCAGGCACGGTAGCACTTGCTTGTAAGCGGCGGTCTAGGAAGCCGCAGCGGGGACCAACGATTGCGGTTTGAGTCCTGTTCGGGGCAACGTAGTTAGACTTAGTTACAAAACAATAGTTGGGCATGGTGACATGTGCCTGTAATCCCAGCTACCTGAGAAGTGGGGATTGCTTGAGTTCGTGGTACCCTGGGCAGCATGAGCCTGCGGTTCCACAGGCAAAAATAGCGAGACCTAGTCTAAAAAAAAAAAAAAAAAAGCTAATAGTAATAGACTGGGACCTCCAGGAATTAAATTCATTGTCCTAAAATAGTTTGCGCCACCAAAGTCTTTAATTTGTGATGATTGACGTGATGATCTTCCTTCCTCCCCCACCCTGTTTGTCACATAGCTGTTAAATTGCATAATGGACATGGTAGAGAAAACAAGGCGCTCTCTCACTGTACTAAGGCGATGTCAGGAAGCAGACCGGGAGGAATTGAATTACTGGATCCGGCGGTACAGCGATGCGGAGGACTTGAAAAAGGGCGGCAGCAGTAGCAGCAGTCACTCCAGGCAGCAGAGTCCTGTCAACCCCGACCCAGTGGCTTTAGGTATCTTTTCTTTAGACGGGCATATTGAAGTTATGTGTTCATGTTATTTTATTTTTAGCTTTTCAAGAATAGAAGATGGGCAGGGAGTTTCAGAACAGCAAACATTTGATTTATGATCTTCAGATAGGCTTTGTGAGGGAAGCAGATTGGGTTAGAAATAGGTGGTCATAAAACTTGAACTCCTTTTCCAGTTTATTGTTTAGACTCCTGGCAAAGCTTCAAAGCTGAGCCAGAATTCCATATGCATCACCAAAATGTGCATTTTTTTATCCTCCACTGCTTTAGACTCTGCCTTTAACTTGCAAAAGCCAAAACTGGAGGGAGGAGGGGTCTGGGGCTTCTGTACTGCTGATGAGGGTCCTGGGGAATTCAGAGTCAGGGGTCATTGAACACAGGGGACATTGAACACAGGGATGGATATTTGTTACGTGATTGTTAATCAAGACACCAGTTCTGTGACAGTCTTGTTTTGTAGTTGTGTCTTACGTTTAGTAAAAAATACTTTCCCTCCGTATCTCTCCAGGAGGAGAAACCTAAGGGCTGTATAGTTTGCACAGTGCCAGTCGAAAATAAGTGATACAGATGTGTCTCTCTTTTTGTGCTTTGGCCTGAGCTTGCATTGCTTAGTCAATATTTTTATTATTTCTACTTGTGTATAGGACTGTTAAGAGTCATGTTTTTAGCAATTGGATGCTAATAGGTAGCCATGTTTATATTTAGTATTTGTATTTGGAAATTGCTAGAGTTTAAATAGAAATAAAATTTTAAACCTCTAGTGTCAGAGGCTGTCAGCTGAGACCGGACCGGACTCTCTTGCTGTGTGATATGAAGAAAACTTCATCTCATTATCTTATCTGGCTTCAAAACACTGAGGACAGAACCCATGATGAATGTCCAGAAAGCAAAAAGCAACTTTTCCATTTGCTCAGTGTTTACCATAAAAAACGTTCCTTAAAAGTTACCAACAATGTATGGGTAAATCTTCTGGATGCCATTGTCTCACAGAAACTAATGTTTTACCCAAATTTTAATACCTTAGCTATTAGTCTTCCCTAGTTAATTAGTTGTAATACTTTCTCTTGGACACCCTATTTTTCCCTTGCCTAAACTGTATAAAAGGCCTAGTAATGTACCTTAAAGTTGCTACCAGCCATGCTTCTGATAGCCCACCGTCTTTGCATCAATCTCTCTCATCCATTCTTTCTTGCAACTCCGCTCCCGGCTCTTTATACTCTAGAAAGAAGTCTTAGATATGAAAGAATTTTTGAGTTGTCTGCAAACTTTTTCCTAATCTGAGAATAAGTTACCGTGTTTCAATGGTCTTTGCAAGTATATTCCATCTAGGTAATCTTAGTGATAGATGTGTTTTGATCCTGATTCACTCATTCTATTTTCTTAGGTGTTTAGTCACTTAGCTTACTTACATGGAGGAATAGTCTGTGCTATGAAACAAAACCAAGTATCCATGGCTGGTTGTCAAAAATTAAAAACTTGAAAGTATATTATAGCTATTGATTGAGTTTTTTAAAATCAAAATAGTTCCTAGCCAGCAAAGTTTTCTTTGTCCTTAGGGTTGTCAATTTCCTGTTTATCCCTGAATGCTGACTGTCTGTTACTATAATAAATATTGGAGTGAAGGAAGATTCCAAGACACTTAATTTCCCCAACTATTCTGAAGCATATTTTAAAGACAAAAGTGTATTTGATATGTGACGTTAAGCAGTGAAAATAGGGTAGAATTTTATTTGTACCAATATTGGTTCAGATAGATCGATTTTAAGAAGAGTAGAATAAATGTTTTTTTTTTTAATTTTCCTTATTATGACTGAGACTTGGTTAATCATGGCAGAACTGTTTAGGTAAAAGAAAGGGATATTTGTAACTATCCATCCACAATAGGCAAAAATTGAGGGCCTTATACCAATACAGTATATTCTTCTCTACTGAACAAGTTAATTGAGTAAGTACTTGTTTCATGAGTGCTTTTTATGTGCAGGGCATCATGTTAAGACACTGTAGCAAAAGGGGAAAATTCTGTGTTCTTTCCCCTAGAAACTTCATGTAGTCTAGGAAATAAGCATGGAGACCACTCGTGGTATGTGATGATGGTCATTTGAATTTAGTGCTGGACAGAGAGAATCCCATATTACTTGCTGTCCATTGTAAAAGGAAAATTTCATTAATTTATAAGACTCCATGTCTTAGGGAATTATTTCAATATGAAAAACACAGGAAACCTGCTGTTTCTCACCACTTTGACAAATATGGGTTCTAGTGATACTGACCTCTTTTCTTCTCCGAGAAGATAGGTTTAATTATCTTGTCATGCAACCAAAAGAATAAACTTCATTTTAAAGACCCAGTCTTGGGAGTGAGCACACCATGTTAATGATGCCTAATCATTTAAACTTTTGCTAAAACTGAGTTTATTTGGCGTTAAGTTTTGGTGGATTGTATTATTCAAAAGCTACAAGCATTTCTTCATGTAGATTGTTGTCTTTTTTAATTATTATTCATCTTTGGCTAGTAAATTCTGAAGACTTCGAGTTTTGTAGGGCTGGGCTGAAGCTACAGGAAGACAGGTAGTATAATCATGAGTCACAGTCATCTACATCAAATGCTTTTGAAGGTGTTCTCTTCTAAGGTTTTGGTAGTGAATGGATTTTCTTGTGTATTGTGTGAAATTGGAGATGTGGGGCTGACAAATCTATTTATTGTCCCTGGAAAGTGTTTACTGCACCTGTATGTATTGAGATTGCACTCTGGATTTGTCTAAATATCTATGTACATAGATTCCATATCCTGCTGCTGTGTTGTACATATTTTAGTTTGATTCTCTTATTTCCTAATCTCCTCCTGTTGAGTCTCAAATGTGATCTTCAGATTAAATTTATTTAACTTAAAATATTGCCCTAGTCACATCTTTAACTGGAAACTGGCAATGTTTAGCCATATACACATTCTTAGCATTTTTAAATTGTACTTGGGGACTGCACAGAAGAGAATGTAACTTCCATGACATGTTATACTAGTTAAACTCATTCCCAATCTCACTTTTAAAATATACCCATAGTATTAGTCACTTTCGAGGGATTAGTAAGATAACATGATTAATCTGTTACTAATAGAATTTTGGTGCTTTTTCCAGCTATTAAATACCCGTTATTGAATTTCCTTTTAAATAGTTTTTAAAATGAGTAAAAATCAAACATACAAAAAGAAAAAAAAACTGAGCTAATAGAGGTGTACTTTTTATCATTTATTGATTTATTTTATTAAGGCAAGAGTAGTTTGTAACATTGCAGGTTGATAATCTTGAAGGACTTTTCAAAGTAATAGTTTTTTCTGGAAATAATAGATTTTTTTTTAATTACTTGCTTTCCAAGGTGAATATAAACATGCATGCCACATTTTTTGTTAAATTATTTTTTTAAGTCTATTCTCAAAGTATAACTTGTTCTTTACACATATAAATTTTGGTACATGGAATATTTACCTGAACAATGGCATCAGAATTGATTCCATCACTGAAACAGAATCTATATTATAGATAGACAGGTGGTGGTTAGCATTTATCTTTTGATTATCTAGGTCCCTGTACTTCTTTTCCTTTTGTCTAATTTTCTTTTTTTTTCTCTCTATGCTGTTGAAATCACTCTCCTACCCCCAGACATTTTATTTCCTTTAAGTTACTATCTTTTTACTGCCTTGGACAATACTACAATCTTTCTACAATACATCTTGTATTTGTGAGAGCGTTAATGAGGCTCAATAACAATGAATTTAATATTAATGTCAGAAACTAAAACATAAAATTCTGGAACATGAATGCATGTTCATGTTTTCTTTTCCTCTTTAAATATTATGTTAAAGGTTTATGAAATCTAGAAAGAACCTTTATATATCTTAAGTATTAGCTCTTGCCAGAAAGAATGCCAGGTGAAGTGTTGTGTGTGTGTGTGTTCTTTTTTTTTTTAATTGAATGGAAAGACCAAGTTGATCATAAAAAGCTTCAAAAATTGTTCAATTAATTCTCCCACTTATTCAGTAAATGGGTAGAGAAATTCATATTTAAAGTGCTTCTGACTGGTAGGTTTTATGATTATCATCTGACCAAATGATAGTATTTCTTACAAAGGTTGAAACCCTCAGGAAATTTAGTCTTAAGGTTTAAAACCAAAGGTTCTGAGCAGACTCTCTGAATTTGAATTTGTATCTTCTTTCCCACTAGTTTTGTAAAGCTTTGGCAAGTTAATCTGTGTATTTCAGTCTTCTCATCTATAAATTGTGTGGTTTTGAGTATATATTTCCTAGGTGTGTCTGTATTTAATGAATAGATGTAAAGCATATGGAATAGCACCTGACACATAATAGATGCATCATAAGTTATTATTGTTTCTAACATACAATCTCAAGAGGAACATTTAAGGATAGTGCTATCCAAACCTAGTGTTTTTGCTTGGCTCTCAGGATTATTAAATTATAATTCGATTCTTGGGTGCTTTTCCATTTACAAAGTATTGAGTAGTAATTTTTAGGTAGTTTAGTAGGCAGAGAAGCTAGGAAAGGAATGCTCTCTTAATTGTAGTTAATCTGGGATAGTACTTTATAATACAAATTTGTAGAAAAATAGTTTTCTCCCAAATAAAGAATATATATTGGGTTTTAAAAAGATGTGACTGTTAGTCATTATGTCCTTCAGTAAGAAGTTATTCCATCGTGGAACACTAAATGTTTTTGTTGTTGAAACTGGAAAGACTAGTGTAGTTGGATGTCTGAATCATATTGAGCTTTTTTGTATTTATTATCCTTCAAAACAAAAATAGGTAGCATTTGTAAAACTGAACTCACTTAAACTGTAAGTCCCTTTCTCTTGATGGTTTTTATAATAGATTTTATCATGATCCCATCCTCTTTCTGCCCACTACAGGATGAAGGCCATACATAGGTGCCTTCAAGTTTGAGCATTGAACAGCGGACAGAATTGGTTCTGTAAAGGCTATCAGCTCATCCATTCATGTGTATTGATGGTGACGCTTTCTGTATCTATTGTTCACTGGTCTCCATCGGTTGAAAGTGAAGTACATTTTCCATCTCTTCCTTACATCATAAATTCCTCTTTCTATAATTTTCCCCTTACTAACTTGGCCTCCTCTTCATGTTACCTTCTGGAGGCCACTCTCTTTGTCTCCTCTTGCGCCTCCAGCCCCTTCTCTTCCACCCTAGTGCCCTCAGCAATTTTCCCAAACAAGCTAAATTTAATTTAGCCCCCCCCCCAGTTTTCTATATTCCATATTAAACATTTCATATTTAAAAATATCTCCTTCAGACACTTATATCTACTACTACCTTTAGTATAGCTGTTCATGTTATAGCGATTGATAATTTATGGATGGTCAATATTTAATGGTTAGAAATTAGCTTCTTTAGAAACTAAGCCCTAGAAATTTAAAGTGTGGGTGTTTTTTGAGGCATGATTGTCTAAATGAGCCATTAGATCTGAGATGTTGTCTCATTATTGATAAATCAGGAATTTTCATTTTTAGACTCAATCCTGCTATAGACTTTCCTACTAAATCATAAAAGATGTTTAATTATTAGTCTCTTGGTTTTCTGTAGCTATGTCTGTATTCTTCCATGTATCAAGATGGCTCTCTGAGAAATAAATCTACTACCAGTCACTTCATACTTTCTACTTTAAATCTAATGTTTACCAGGACACAATAATTTAGAATTGGGAAGGCTATAGAAAGGTTTTGTGTATGTGTATTTAATAAAACTAACTGGCTTGGCTTTTAGATTCTGCTGGTATTCGTGGGGTAGAAAGAGGCGAGCATCTTTTAGAAAGTAAGGTAGGGTTTAAGAACACCGTTTTGCTTTACTGACTTTGGTGTATACATATTACTGGGTTTCTAGATCAAGTGAGGTTCTAGTCTGTGTGCATGTAGAAGCGTGTCTGAGGACTTTAAGGGGAGGTGTTGCCAAGGAGGTAAAATTACTATACAGCTTCCTAGGGTGGTATATGAAGTCTCATGATCTTCACTGTATAACACCTGGAAAGGTGATAGATGAAGAACCCTGTAGGTTATCTTTGAGTAAGCTGGCACTCTATAAACATTCATGAGGGGAAATAAAATTTATGAAACTACCATCTAAGACATACAGAACTTTCTACTAAGGACTCTGACAGGGAATCGCTCACTGTAGAAATAGTTTCTATCCCAAGTGACATATATCTCGAGTGAAAAAATGCCAGTAAATATGATTTGATCCAAACCTCTTGCATGTTTTTTTTTTTTCCTTGAAAGTTCTCTGTGTAACTGCCAGGAGAAAAAAAATATATATATTTTTCTCAACTTAGTTATTTGTAAGTAAAAAAAAAAAAATCATATCCATGCATACCAGTCAAGGTGCTAAATACTAAGAATGAAAGGTAATAATGAGAATAATAGCAACTAACACCTTGCATAAATAGGAAGTACCCCATTCAATGCTCATGGTAGCGCTCTCAATTGTACTAGTTCTGTTCCTACTTCATAACTGAAGTGGGTGATTAAGACATGAAGAAGATTCATTTGCCTAATGTCACATGACTCATGGGTGACAAAACCAAGATTCAAATTTACCAGGCCTCAGCCCCTGCTCCTTTGAGCTGGTAATTAATATCTTTGATGTGTAAACTTTGAATAACTTAACATTTCCTATTTCCCATAAAAATGACTGGCCATTTTTTTTAGTTTATTTTTTTTAAATGATGCTGTTAATTTTATTTAATGCAATAAATGAAAAAATTGCTATTTTGGAGAAGGCATGTTTTTTCTATCTTCTATTTATTGTAATTTAAAACATTTATAGCTCAAACTCCCAAAAATTGTCTGTAAATTTGCCACATGTAAATTTCTCTGATTCACCCACTTGCCTGGTTAGATGTGTACTTTATTTCTTTACACATCTGGTTAGATGTGCACTTTATTTCTTCTGGAAGTAGTCACAGCAGAATAGAAGGTCATCTTGGCAAACTGGTCACATCCTAGAAGACAGAGATGTACCATACAGCTTTATGGAGCTATTTTAATGATTGACAATTATTTAACTTGAAATGTTTTGTGGATTTTGTCTTTACTTTAGAGGAATGAGTGTGCACATGAGAATGTCATGGGAATTTCCAGTTCATTCTATTATCAAGAAGTCATGAAATTAAAGTGTACATGAGAAAAAAATTTCATATGTGGAATAATTTTAGATTTAAAGGGACATTGCAGGGTAGAAAAGAGAGTTCTATATAATAGCTTCTTGCTAATTTAGGATCACAGGGGAAATCTGTTCTGGCCAACTGATGATCTATTACTTTAAGAGGATATAAATGACCCAATTTTATTTTAAAGCATTCAAGTATAAAATGACATATATTTAGCTAAACTGGTTGTGCTTTTTCATATCTTGATATTCTGTAGCTACATAAAATATTGGAGATTAGACTGAAATTTCTTTGACCTTCACTAAACCATTAGATAAATTATTTTTAAAAATTAATTCTACTCAATATTTCTTATATACATGCAGAACATATTTTACTCAAATTTATCATGGATTGAATGATAGTAATATTTATAAAAGTTACAGTGATGTCTTCCTCCAAATTTTCTAAATGTATAAACTGTTATTGAAAATCCTAGTTAGAAGACATATAACACATACTTTAGCTATAGAGGAATATATATACTTAATAAGTTTATGTAAATCATGTATAAAGTATAAAGGGTTTTAATGTCATTTCCATGAACATGTAATAGTGGAGCTTAGCCTGTCTTTGTCAACTGTATTAAATGTTTTTCTCAAAGTTTTGACATTTGATAAGCATGATAAGCAATATAGGATTTTATTTAAAGTAAACCTTAATTTACCTTTCTGAAAAGCATGTGCTCATTCTGTTTAGTCAACTCAATATCAGTGAATCTATTCTAATGATTCCTTTCTACTTCCATCCATGTCACATCCATATGATATAATTTGTATGAATATTTTTAATGCTTGGTGAGATCTTTAAGAAGTTATTAAGTGTGAGAACTGGTTAGCTATGGAGTAAGACTCACTGTTAGGAAATGGTAGAAATATCTGAGAAAATGACATTACCCTCACATTTGATGTTCAAACTACCAGTTTAACTTAGAGGGGAAAACTACCAAATGCAATTTATGTTTTTTAGTAAAATAAAATATACTCATTGGAAATAGTGTTCCAAATACTATATTCTGTAATGAAAACAGTATAGTTGCTTTGGCTTTGAGAATACAAGGCATTTAGGACAATGACCTGTTTTCCTTGAGCTCTGGTGATTGGCTTTGAGTTTTGTTTATTTTCTATAAGAGAAATGCTTAGCCTTTTAGAATTAGGTTCTGTAGACAAGCCAAGAAAATGGGCATTGCTTACTTCCATTCTGGGTAATGACACAACAGTGCTTATGGTACTTTTCCCCCTCTCTCCACCCACTCCTTATCCTTTTCATAGATGCGCATCGGGAATTCCTTCACAGGCCTGCTTCTGGATACGTGCCAGAGGAGATCTGGAAGAAAGCTGGTAAGAATTGTTTAAAAACATGAGTTTAGTGTTCTGGCAGCTGTGTGCAGTTGTTAATGTAGTGATGTGAAGCATGACAAGAAAGGACTTTACTGCTAACAACAACAATGAAAACCAAACAAAACAACAACAACAAAAAAACCCCATAAAAGTTTTAAAATCATGATTAATATTCTTAAGTCAGGCCTGATTAGAACATGAAATAGTTTTTATTTTAGTGGCATTTGCTAGTGCCACTGTAATTGAAAGTTTGACAATATTACCATTATAAACTCCTATTTATCAAGGACAAGAATGATTTCAGGATGAACTTGGCATACAAGAAATCAGCTTTCATGTAACTTTCTTTCTGAAATTGAAACTTGATGAATTATCATGTCGATTGCATTCTTAGCCCTTTCCTATGAATTCTTTAAAAAAAAAAAATCAAATCTAGTTGACTTTTTGAGACACTCAGAAATGTCAGTACAACCAATTTTTAAAAATTGATCCTCTGTGCTAATTAATATTAAATGTTCAGGGCTAGATTTTTAAGTTAAATGACACAGTTGCACAAAAAATTAAATTGTTTCACGGGTGATAAGGTGGTGGAAGAACCCCAGGGGAGACAATGAAAAATGTATGTGTACACACATACACCCCCCCCCCCCCCACACACACACACACGTATATATGTACACACACACACTAAGTAAATAAATGACAGTTTCTGGGCTTCTATTTTTTATTTCCCTGCATACTATCTGATTTTCATTAAGATGTATTGCTTTGCATTTTATAGTGGATTTTAAGTGCCTGATAACTCACTGATCTGATAACTCACTGATAACTCAAGAAGTTTAGACTCTTGATAAAATATCAGCCCTACAAGTGTTAAGGCAAAACTTTTATAAGCTAACCCAGGAGATAAAACAAACCTGTTTCAAGAGCTAAAGATGACAAGCATATACTGTGACTCTGAGTTGCTTTGACTCCAACTATTGATATAGTTTATCTGAGTTGAGAACCTGGATAATGCTGTTGCTACAACTGGAATAGTGGGTATAGAGCCGGGAGCTCCTTATCAAGGAACAAGAATCAAGGAAAGAGCTCTCTCTCTCTCTCAATCTATCTAATCTATCTATCTCGATCTGTCATCTATATATCTAATCTATTTATTTTTGAGACTAGGTCTCGTGCTGTTTTTGCCTGTGGAACCGCAGGTTCACGTTGCCCAGGGTACCACAGACTTAAGCAATCCCCAGCCTCAGCTTCCCAGGTAACTGGGATTACAGGCGTGCCCCACACCCAGCTATTTTTGGGGGACTAGATCTTGCTACGTGCCCCCAGCGGGGACTTGAACCACAATCCCTGGCCCTGGCCATGGCTTCCTAGGCTGCCACCTACAGGCATGCGCCATCATGCCTGGCAGGTTTTTCATTTTAAATGAAAGATTTCTCAAGCATATTATTTAATTCAGCCATGTCTTTAGTTTTGTCCACTTTGTTGAGATCTTGTTCAACTGGCTAACTGATCACTTGGCTCTTGTTGAGATGTTTTTTATTGATTTTTCTAAAACCTATTTTTGTAAAATAAAGTTTCAAAATCTGGTCATATTCTAGGCGCTTAGTAGCTTATATTGAGAGCCGAGATGCTCTCATGCTTGTTGGGTATGGTGGTCAGATAGATCCATTTAACTTAAAGGCTAAAACATAGATGTTGTTCAGCTGTATAGTCTTAGTAGATTTATAGCATCATGTCTAAGAAGATTTTCTAAGTGGGTAATTGTTATGGATTACTCTTACATTGTAAAGATGTGCAGTTGCCACATTCCTGGGGGAAAAAAGTAAAATTTTCCTTCTGACCATTTTTTCCTTATCCATTCTAAAATTGTCAATGTAACTTATTTGCAATACGAGACACAAAGAATGGCCATTTTGGACAGTAGAAAGATGACTTTTTATGTCCACTGTGTTTGCTTTTCCCTATTTTTGTGTATTTACGTTTAAACCCTTGATAGTTCATAAAGAAAAATTGACAGAAAAGTCTTGAGTAATCCCAATTCCTTCTGTGCTATTGTCTGCTCAAGTCTTTGTTGGACTACTCTTAAGTGAGAGCAGATTTTTCTGAATGTACCACTTTTGTTGGAAAGTCAACTTGAATAGCTATACACAAAGGAAGTCCTACCATAATTGGTAAGCAATTGGAAGCAGATTCAAAATTGTACTATGTATTTTCCACTTAATCAGTTTATTTTTTTAACTTCCCAAGTTGTAATCTATTCAGTCCACTATTACTTTCCTTTATTGTCTGTTTTGTGGGTTTTGAAACCAGTTCTGCATGGATTTTATGGTAGGGAGAGCAAAGAATAATCCTCGTTTCTCTTGTGGCCATGTATTCTCTGATACTGGCCAAAATCTAACCTTTTCAAGTAAACATTTGGGTTATTTTTAGATGAACCCGTTGATATTTGATCTTAATTTTCAAATAAGACGTGGTAGTGGTGTTGATTATATTTATATTCTCATAGTGGTATCCCTAATCTACGTGGAAACAGTTTTCTATGGGTGGATGCTAAATTTTAAGGGATATTTTTAATCATAGTATAGATGACAGTTTATCTGGAAATCTCAAGGAGCTGCTTATAATATTTATTTTTGTAGGCTTCTTAAAAAATCATTTCTAGTATTCAGAGTGTCAAGGTACAATAAAAAACCTAGGGCGAATTGTGACATCTGCACTCAGATTTTTTTTTTTCTTTCTTAAGAAAAATAAAACCTATATAAAGTGTACCCGCAAATGAAAGTATGCTATTTAGGGGAAGGGGGGAGGGGTTGCGTAAATACAGTTTCAAGTATTTGAAAAATGTCAAGTGTAGAACTCAAAGTTCCTTTTTCATAGAAAATTAAAATTCCAAACAATATATCCTGTGATTCACAGCACACCAGCTAACATTTGGTACCATTTTATTTTGAAATTATTGCAAACTTTCAGAAATGTTGCAAAAAAGTACACAATAAAAATCCTTTATATCGTTCATCCACTTTTCCCCATTTAACATATTTACCTTAAAACATTCTCTTCTTTACTCCCTTTCTTGCTGATATTTATATTTTTCTCCAGCCATTTTAATGTGTAATATTCTCTCTCACACACACACAGTACAATTACCAAAATCAGTACAGTAACATTGGTATAGCACTATTATTTAACACTCAAACCTTAAACATTTTGCACTTTTTCTCATTATACAATATAACAATGTGACTGCATACCTTTTAAAATGCTTGATATCATAACAAATGTTGAAGCCACATCAGTGATCTCCTAAAATTAATAAAAAGCAACAGGAAGGTAACAAAATGCACTCTACAGTTACAGAAGGTCTTTGTAAAACTGAGACAGATCTCACATATAGATGGTTTTTAAATTGCAACTGAATGATATCTTCAGTATATTTCTTTTTCAAATGATCAGTGAATGTTTGCAGTTGGTAATAAATATTCAAGCACCTTGCAAATGTCCTACCAATTCTCTTTGCTGATCTGTGTATGCCTGTGGGATTAGAATAGGAATGCATAATTTAAATATAAATTGCCTGATTTGCATATACAATTAGTCAAGCTACAGCTTTGATCGTAAGCAAAAATTATTGTCCTGTATTGCCACTTAGATAGAATTTTAATTCACCTTGAATATTCAAACTAAATTAGACCATGGCTGTATAGTTAGAAGGGCAGTGCTTCCCTGGTGCCCCAAGTCATTTATGACAGGGTAATAAAGGCATCTTCTCACCCCCTAGTGAAGACTTGCTGTAAGCTCTGTGCAGTACTCTATCTAGATCTTAAATGCGTATCTTAAAGCAACTAACATAGGCTTAGTATATTTTAGTTAATATTTCTAGTGTGTATCTGTCCCTTATTTTTTAACTTATAAAGCCTGGTAAAGTTGCAAATCAATAAGCCTCAGGAATAATGCTGTTAAAATGACAGGAGGCTACAAAGTCATGACAGCTAATTACTCATGGAGGGCTTTTGATGGGCCTCAAGTTATGGATAATATAGATGTGTAAAATAAACCACAGAAACTTAAACCATAGAAGTGCTTGCATCTTTAACATTTTCAATCTACAGTAAAACATTTTTATTAGGAATCTATGTTTTTAATTAAACAGAACATTTAATTAAGGTGCTTTTTAAGTGGGTGAAACAATTAAGTGCAAACACTTGAATGAAACATGTCATAATTAGTTTTAATAGAGTGTTAATTGGTACTAGGTTTGCCAAGTTAATAATTACTGCTTATTAAATTTTCAATTAATCATTGTCATTTTGCTTTGAATAAAGATGAAAATTAGATAAACTAATTCAGGGGGAGGATATTTTTTCCCTTGTTAATTAGAATAGTTAATTTTTAAAATGGAAATGACTTGTTTTAGTTGTCAATCTTATGTTGTACATTAGTCAAATCTTTGCATCCTTTCCACAGCCAAAAGTAAGGAGTTAATTTGACACCTTGAAGGTTTACACTCAGCACTGATTGATCTGGCCTGTGGTGTGATCCAGTTGTATATGTTCAGTGCAACAGTTGGTTATGAGAAACCAGGTATATATATAAGAAGATGGTGAACACCTTCCAATTTGGAAATGAGAAAATGATTTTTTAAAAACAATACCTATTATTTTATCTGTGAAATACATGACCACATTATTCAAAAATTTCTTAAGAAAAGTAGGATTCTATGTTTTCATTGATTTCTTAAAAGGTCTGCACAAGCTAAATTGCTATATGAATTACCTATTCACTGATATACTATATTTTTGACCAACAGAATAATTGTTTACACTTATATAGATTGTATGTATGAAATAAACTCTTTTCCCTTGTCCTGAAGGCTGTGACCAGTATTTCATACATATTAACCAGCATTGTGGCTAACTACCTTCTCTGTGTGGCCAGTTTCTTTCCATTGATTTTGACCATTAACTCCTTAGGGTGGCCTCAAAATCATTTAGGGAACTATAGTTGTTTGGTAGAAAAGTTGTAGCTAATGATACAGTATTGTGTGTGTGTGTGTCTGTGTGTCTGTGTGTCTGTGTGTCTGTGTGTGCGCGCGCGCGTGCGCGAAATCTTGCTGTGTCCCTAAATGAATTTTAGAAAGTCTTCTGATACTCTAGTCAGTCTTGGGGTTGAACCCCCCCTCCCCATTGGCAGATTCCTAGTTAAGAACCATCAGTTGCCAAGTCAGCACTAACAGAAATGTTCTTTTATCTGGTGTGGCTGCCTGGTGTGCAGAGGAGGCGGTCAATGAGGTGAAGCGCCAGGCGATGACGGAGCTGCAGAAGGCGGTGTCAGAGGCTGAGCGGAAAGCCCACGACATGATCACGACGGAGCGCGCCAAGATGGAGCGCACGGTCGCTGAGGCCAAGCGGCAGGCGGCGGAGGACGCACTGGCCGTCATCAATCAGCAGGAGGACTCGAGTGAGGTGAGGCCTTGTCCGCTCTTCTCAGTGAAGAAGATAGTTTCCACAAAGTAGAGTGCCCTGGGCTCGGTCCCAAGAGTTCACAAGTGAAAGCAATATTGGACATAGATGCAAATCTTGGGGTGGAGTGGGAAATTAGAATAACTTGGGGGGGGGGGGTTGGCTGCATGGCTGGGTCAGGGGTTCCTTAGTACTTACGAAATTGATCAAGAGCTGATTAAATCTTGTCCTGATTAAAGACCCAAAAAGCATATCTCTGCCAAGAAAGGTTTTTCATATATTTTCTGGTTAGTAGATTAAAGTGAAATCCTTCTAACTTTGTAACAGCAAAGACTCAAAACTCAAGCTATGTGTATATGTGTGCTTGTGAGCATATGTGCCTGGTTTCCTTGTTGCAGAAGGAACTTGATAGACATACCCTCTGTAAGCAGTATGTTCCAAAGACATGCTTCATTTTTGGGGTGGATGTGCTTTCCTTGGCCTTAAAGTCCAGTGCTACAACAGTACTTGTGTCAGTTAAACATTTCCAAGAACTCTTCTCCTGTTTGATTTTTCCTTGTGATGGTCACTTCCATAACATAATGTCATTGCCAGAGGTGGTCTTATTTAATATTCCAGTATATTATAGCACACACACGGGGAAGGGAGGAGAGGAAGAGAGAGAAACACACACACACACACACACACACACACACAGATCCTAAATGGCCCTAGGAGGTGGGAAGTTACTAATGCACACATCTTACAGGGTACCTCTTTAATAGAGAGCCTGCAACATGTTAATGCTCTGCAGTAATTAATACAGCTATCCCCAGCCCCACAGTAACTTTACATAAAGAACCACAGTCAGCTACTCACACCAAGCTGACCTAGCAAAACCATGAACTGATAAATCAATGGTCTACTACAATACATATCTATAATTTGTGCGGGAGAGTAAGAATTTAATTTGTACCAGGCTTCTCTCTAGATGAAAGACCCTGCGGGAATCGCTCGATGCCCAGAGTTTCTGTTTAATGTGTAGCAGATGAATAACAAGGGGACAAAAGGAATTGATTTTCAACATTTGAAAGTTTCTCAGGAAAAGAGGGACAAAGGGAAGTTTATCTACCCTTTAACTGCTGACTTTTCCATTGTCGAATTAAGCTAGATATAAATTCAATTTTATTGATATCCCGTGGCACCGATATTGAAGGACTTTGTTTTGTGTTTTTATAAATTTTATAAGCATCTTTCATAGAGAATTTGCCCTGCTTTATTCAAGTTAGTAATATATGAGGTACAATTGTTGCCATCATTAAAACATTATCACTTTTCATATCAACAGTTTAGGACTATTAATGTATGCTAAGACTATCTTGTAGGCCACTAAATTCTAAAGAGAAATGTCTAGGAAGAAATTGAGAATTAAGTCTTTGTACTTGACCAACAATATGTCGGTATTCTTTTAGTATCTGAGAGCTTTGCGCTTTTATTCCTAAAACCTCTTAAGAAGACTATATGATCTTGACAATATTTAGATGGTGAGTCAAGGTGTAGCTCTGAATTGCTACACCTTTAAAAATATGGTGAGTCAAGGTGTAGCTCTGAATTGCAGGATGAAATATTCTCAGGATGATTAATCTTCTTTACTAATCATCTTTCATTTCATTTTGAAACTCTTGGGGAAACTGAACTTTAACATACCATTCTCCTTGTCTTCAGTGACACTTTGCCCAGCTGACAGGAAATAGAAAGGGTTGGGAATTCAGAGGACCAAATTAAATCCTGCCTCCCTCTCTTACAGTTCTGTAATTTGGGGAAAGCCACTAAATCTCTAAAAGCTTTGATGCTGTGACTGAAACCCCAGACATGATAATTTTATTATGTTTTAGGTGAGTGAAACTCATTTGACTAGGGTTTCCCAGCTTAGGAAATGACAGATTCTTTAAACTGGAGCTCATGGCATGAGTGAAATGAGGATCACTTAACAGTGAGATACAACTTTGAAGCTAGTATATTACTTCTCCCTGCTCTTTGCTTCCTTTTATGAAAACAGCTGATAAAAGTCACCTCTACAGGACGGGCATGGTGGCGCGTGCCTGTAAGTGGCAGCCTAGGAAGCCGCAGCAGGGGCCAAGGATCGTGGTTTGAATCCTGTTCAGGGCAATGTAGGGAGACCTAGTCCCAAAAAAATAGCTGGGCGTGGTGCCACACACCTGTAATTCCAGCTCCTTGGGAAGCTGAGGCTGGGGATTGCTTGAGTCCATGTACCCTGGGCAACTTAAGCCCACTGTTCCATGGCAAAAATAGCAAGACCTACTCTTAAAAAAAACCAAAAAAAGCCACCTCTAAGTGATGTTTGCAAGTCAGCTCAAGTCTAGAAAGGTCTCTAGTCTATGTCCTGTGAGGGAAACAGAGCCAGAATAAGCCTCCCACAAGACTGGCCCTGAGGTGGGAAGCTGCATAGCCTCAGAGAGCTCAATAGAAAGGGTGCTGGACCCTCACAGAATCTTCTTATGTTCTTCTATATTCAGAGGGATTCTCTTGAATATTACCCATTCAGCCCCAATTAAAGCCCCCACCGAATTGTGTTTTGGAAATTTTATGAACTGTTTTGTTTTCTTAGACTAGGAAGTTTGACTAGCATAGTCATGATCGATTCACATATTTCCATTAAATATAGGAGGCATTGATTTTGCAGCTCTGTTCAGAAATTAATGGTATAGTCTTATAAAAAGTCATGTTTTTGTGACTTGCCCCAGGCAGTTTGTTATTTGATATTTAAAACTGTTAATCACCCCCATTCATTTACTCATTATTTCTTCCAATAACAAATTATCAAGCTGTTATTCGATGTCAGGGACAGTGTTGGGCACTGATGATACAGTGGCCCCCACTGTAATGTGGAATGTAGCTCATTAGAGGAGTCGAAGTGCTAAGTTGAGTCCTAATAGAGATTAGTGTGAAGGTTTCTGGACAAAGTTTTGTTACATATGATGATAACAGATCATCGGGGAACTATTCAGCAGCAACCCTCCACACACCCCAATCCCCACTGCCTCAGTCCTGCGTCTCCAGATTACACATGGAAAGTAGAGAAAAGATGGAGAGTGAGACTGCCTAACTCTAAAGTTGAATGGCTGTACAGCTGGCTGTTTTGGAAAAATCACTGAGGATGGAATGTGGAGAGGGGTGGGGAAATAAAAAAAGACCATTCTGTTTCAGGAGACATGATAAGGAAGATATTAGTATGAGGCTGGTTGGTAGTGGCACTGGGGTGGAGAGAATTGCCTATATTGGCTGGGTACCTGTGAGATAGCTCAAATGGGCAGAATATGATTGATTGTAGCAGTCAAGGAAGAAGAGGGAGTTGTGATTTCTCAGTGGACATGCAGGGTTCAGAATATAAGCAGCAGATGATCTTAGTTAAACAACTTTCAAGATCCTACTGACTTTGATCTGCCCAAGGTTGTGGGTTGGTAGTAGAGGAGATTTACTTGGGTTTATTATTATTAATATCCAAAGAGTATGGGTTCTTGCTTTGGTTAAAGCTACTAGGTGATGTAATTGGAGATGAAACTCAAGTCAGCTTGACTGTGAAGCCATTTGGAATAGGAAACCGTTTCCATTACACCCCATGATACCTTGTCTTTGATGCCTGCCACTTACTAGTTCAGGTTGTGAGAAAGATCTGAAATTAAGAAACTAGCATTTTGGAAAGAGTATTTGGTTTCTATCCAAAGACCCAAATAGTCAAACGCTGGTTATGTCATTTCACATCTGTGTGGCTTAACGTCATTTACTGTGAAAGGTATTTACTTTCTGGCCCTCAGTTTCGTAAGCCTCAAAATGTATGTGAAGAGGTTTCAATGGTTAAATGCAATGCAGATATAAAGTAGTGTGAATTTAAGGTAATATATTTATTTCTCCTACAGCATTTTTTACATTTGAGAAATTTTAATTGTAATCATTCTACTTAATTATTTGTATGCAAAGCATTTTTCTGGAGAATCATAGGTATGTAAGACCTGGAGACTCTTGTTTCTTCAAAAAGGGATTTGAAAAGAATTTCCTTTGTTTCTTCAAAAAGGAGTTTCCAATATAAGAATCAAATGACTTATTTTGTAAGTAGGGCGGAAAGACCATTTTCTGTGACTCTAATAAGGACAGAATAATTTGAGAATTTAATTTTGTTTGTAGGAATGAAGAGAATTAACCGTAGAAAACAAACTGCCAGCCAGCTTTGACATACAGCACTAGCATTCTAAAACTTCAGTGCAACAGTTTCCATTTCTATCTGTTGTGTTAGTACATTTAGTGAAGGAATCTTGTGTTTTGCCTCAAATTCTTCACTTGCATTGCAGTCTCACTGGTCAGTGGGCTGATTCCCACTTCTAAAATGTCAAAGAAAATATTCTTTATGTTGAAAAGAGGATGATCTACACATAAGGGAAGACTAGAAAGTGCCATGAGCTTCAGTTCCCAAATTTGCTGATGAAATGGTGTTCTGGGGCCTGCTAAGCTGTGGTCCTTGAGTCACCTGCATTATTTCTTAGAGGAATTGAAGCAAGCTGTGTGGAAATTAAAAAGGAAGGAAAAGAAGGAAGGAAACATTATCAGGAAGTACTAGATTAAATATTAAAAAAAAGCAAGTTAGGCAAAGAAGATGTAATATTGAAATAAACCATTGAGCGCCTCCATCCCTCCTCTATGTGGATACTCTGGGTATTGTACAGAATTTGCAGTTCCCACCTTTGTGAGCAACAGAAAACTTAGAAATGTAAGGTTATTGACATGAGAGCAGTCGAAGCTTCCTGCACATTCCTCTGTTCTCAGAAGGTGACTGGCAGGGCTGAGGGCCACCGTTGGGCAGGCATCAGTCTTGCAGGTATGGATTAGTCAGCGGGAAATGCACTGGAGTCATCCAAGTGAAATATATTAATAGAACTTGCTTGCTTTGTTTCCTAGTGCACTTTTAAAAAAGAACATGCACTTTGGAATTTTTGTGAGCTGAACACTCGCATTGACGTTAGCTACACGTTCATTGTAATGCAATATTAAAAATAATAAAAATATATGTGCTTTTTTTCCCCCACCAACTCATTTGAATTGCTCTTTGTTGTACCTTCCTGCAGCTGAAGGTTGTTTTTGTCCCAGTGGTGGGTGGTAAGTGAATGGGATCAAACAACTTCAGAATGGAAGTAAAGGTAAAACTAGCCAGAGCCCATGAATCCTGGGTCAGAACCCAATGATGCTAGGCAAGAAGGCTCAATTACCAGCAGCTTCACGATCCAAAACATCTGTTTCTATATCTGGCATAATTCCACTTTTTTATTTGTAAAATTGTTCCCATCTTTCAAAACACTTTAAAAATAAAGAAGTCCCCATTCTGTCTCCTCTTTCCAACACATGCATTTGTAATTACCTGGTTTAGTCTGTGTGTTTAATCAGCTTAAATTGAGAATGTTGCCTGCATCTGATTTCAATCTGAAGGAACCATTGAGTACTGGGCAGTTACCACCCTTGTGTCTGCCAAAATGTGTCTGTGCCAGAACAAGGATAGGACTCACACCAGGGTATTTCCTAAAGAAGCCACTTGACTCAGATTAGATGTTTAATTTCCTTAAAATATTGTTTTGGATCTGAGTCTCTGTTCTCTAATTGGGATTTTCTGATGTAATTTAGGAATATCGCTTATTTGCTGATTGAGTTCCAGCATCCAGCTGGCATTACTGTAGATGCTTAAACCTCAAGCAAGGAGGCTTCTTTCTAAGCACTCACTGTCATGTAGCATGTGATATCTGACCAGTCTTTATGGAAACATGTTCATGCAATAACCTTGAATTAATTTTGACAGCAAAGGTTTTTAAAACTTTTTGAGAAGGTTTAAATATTTCTAATTATGGTTAGGAAACCTGATAGAGATAACATTTCTTTTGAGATGTCTTCCTGTAAATCAAATTGAAGTAGAAAAAATTATTTTAGTATTCATTATTCATTTTAGTTGACTTATATTTGATATTAAAATATCAATCACATTTCTAGATTTTCTCAACTTGTCTACACATAAACACTGCCCATTGACCAGAGTTGGAGTTCTTGAGCTTTTTCCCTCCTTTTTCTTTGGACTATTTCTGTATTAGTTCTAAATGACATAGGAGTAGTATGTAGAGTGGCGCTCTTTCTGAGAGTTTAATAGCACTGTCCTTGGGTTTTCAAACCTCCAGCACTTGACTCTAGAAGTTGCTTATTAGCAAAGCTGGGTTAACTGTTAAGTCTTTTGCATAATTTGTGCAGAGGTAAGTGCATCCTGAGTGATAGACTGACTTTACCACTAGGTGTTCTTAAATAGGCTTCTGAGCACACTGTCAGTTACGTAGCCAGCTCTGCTAAAAACAAAACAAATTAAGGGAACACAGTGAGGGTTTTTTTTTTTAATCTCCATATAGATCAGGACTTTGGAAAAATGTATTTCTGTTGTGACACAACTATATCGTCAGCTGATTGGAATTTCTCGATAGTTGCAAGGAAATAAAGCCGAGGGAGATAAAGAATAAAAAAGAAGACCGAGCTAAGTTCTCTTGATACAGTATTTCACAGTGAGGGAATTGTCTTTCCACAGGAACTGTAAACATAAAGTTGTTTTCCTGAGTTTCTTCTCCACCTGGGGGTCCCTCTCTCTCCTTCCCCAGCATCTGTCCCACATAGGTATTCTTTCTCTAGTATGTGGGTCTATTCTGATTCATCATATGTTTATCTTGCTTTCCTGTCTATTGGAAAGTGTCACTTGAAATTGGCAATGAGTTTGCTAGGATCAAAGTTCTTCATTTTGAACTAGTTCCCTAATTATCCAAAGTTGCTGAGGTGGGAAGGAGCGATAGAGACACTGTCTACCCAGCTGGAAAGCACTGTGTGTAGTGTGAACCAAGTTTCCCTATATAATAAGTTTCCCTATGGAAACTGGTCTTTCAAATACAAATCAGACAAAGTCTAATGCATTTGTTTATTTCACAAACATTTATTGAGCACCGACTATGTCCGGGGCACTATTCTTGGATGGTTAGACTTTATCAGCAAATAGATAGAATCCTGCCCTTCATGGAACCAAGAAAGAGGCTTGTTTTGAGCTTGTCCTGCAATTTTAGTCAGATTCACTAAAATAACTGACTCCTGGGGCAAAAGAGATTCAAGTGTCTTATCTGTCATGGAAAACAAAATAGAATCTTCTATTTTATTTCTTTGACTCTCTAACAAAATTCTTATAGTTTCTTGTGATTCCTGTTAGTACCTAATGGGAAGCAGTTTCTGCCTGTGGTAATATATTTGTGTCTGTCCATGATGGTATTGGTTTTAAGAGCAAAACAAATTAGATATGATCATTTTAGTGCACAAAATTTAGATGTGAAGATAGCCAAACCTAAAAGGAAGGGACTTTAGAGTAAAAATAGCAACTTCAACTAGTTTAAGATGTCATCCTAATTACTGGTGGAAAAGTTTGAGTAACCTCACCACAATTCAAATCTTCTGTGTGTTTGGTGCCTACTGTTCCCCAAGAGGTGGGCCACTGGATGGCCCCTTATAACCCCTCCCCCACATATTTCTAAATGCTCAATAGACAGAACTTTTTGACCCCAAAACTTACACACACACACACACACACACACACACACACACACATTCATTTTCATCGCTGTATAACCCAAGCTTCCCCCACTGCCATGTCCTTTGAATCATTTTAATGTCTTGTGCTCAACCCTCCCTGTTTCACCTGCCCTCCCCCTCTGTTGCTATAACTAAAGCTGTGTGCTTTAGTTCTGCTGTCAGTTTGCTAGTTTTAGCTTTTTCTTGTTCTTTTGTTTGTTTTCCCTATATACCACATATATGTTAGGGTTTTTTATTCTAACTGTATCATTCTTGAAAATATGGGGTCATTCCTGCCTATCATATTTCATTAGACTTTTACTCCAACACTGTATTAATTTGGCATCTTTTTTTTCTGCCTTCTCCTTTAGAGCTGCTGGAATTGTGGCCGTAAAGCAAGTGAAACCTGCAGTGGCTGTAACACAGCCCGATACTGTGGCTCATTTTGCCAGCACAAAGACTGGGAGAAGCACCACCACATCTGTGGACAGACCCTGCAGGCCCAGCAGCAGGGGGACACGCCTGCAGTCAGCTCCTCTGTCACGCCCAACAGTGGGGCTGGGAGCCCAATGGACACACCACCAGCAGCCACCCCGAGGTCTACCACCCCGGGGACCCCTTCCACTATAGAGACAACCCCTCGTTAGACCTGAGCTCAGAACTGTCGGAGGAAAGACAACACAACCAACAAGAAACCAATTCCTCATCCTCAGATGCTCAAAGTTGTTTTTCTGTTTGTTTGTTTATAGATGAACTATCCTATTTCAGTACTTCAACAAGAGAGAACCTAACTGTATCTTGAGGCGGTAGTAAAACAGTGGGCCAGTAACGGGTCGTAATGACTATTTGTGGATAACAAAGATATCTTTTCCTTAGAGAACTGAAAAGAGAGCAGAGAATATAACATGAAATGATAGATTTGACCTCTTCCCTGTTATTTTCCAGTAGCTGGGATTTTAAACTAGATGACCTCATTAACCGATGCTTTACCAAACAGCAAACCAAGAGATTGCTAATTGCTGTTGAAAGCAAAAATGCTAATATTAAAAGTCACAATGTTCTTTATATACAATAACGGAAAAAAAAAAAAAAGGAAAACCCTCAAGGGCATGAGCACTGGCTACAGCGGTAGACATTTTAACAAGAAGATGAATGGCGTCCGTGGGTTGCTAACTGAACTTTGAAGACCCGCTACAAAACGCACAGATGTGTAGCATATTGGAAGGAGACACAGATGTTCATTTTTTTTTTTTTTTCTTTTCCTGTTTCTGAAAAGAAATAATATCCAGGTCAACAGAATGAGAAATGAAAGATGATTTGCAGTGGGATGTATGAATACAGCAGCAAGAAAAAAAATTGCCATAGTACAAAAGGCTCCTTTTTATATATATAAACACAAACACGTGCACGCGTGTGCGTGCACACACACACACTCACACACAGACACACATCCAAGTAAGAGACTCAGCCTGCAGTTAATTAGCATTCTGGCAGCTTTGACATCAGCCAGCTGCCCTAAATAACCCTTCAACGTTTCTTCACTTTTGCAAGGTTCCACAGAGTAAGACATTGGGTCTATTCCAGCTCATTCATTTTATATTGAAAAATAATTTTACAAAAATGGTGGCTCCAGCTCCAGCCCCTTTCCAAATTTTTTCAACCCCACCCTGTTTGAATTTTTAATTAAAAACTAGTAGTTCTCTTGGTGTTAAGACACTTCTGTCCTGTGAGGTTTCCCAATGGTGTTTTTCTTGTAAATGTGTTGGACAAATGTGAAGATGCATTGTAGTTTAACCATATGCCCACATTTAGTCTCTTTATTCCTAGTAGGTGAGAAACCTGTATCTTTCTATGCTGCTTTTATATCTGTATGTATTAGTGATATTTCTCTAGTAGTTCAAAAAAAAAAAAAAGAAAAAAGGAAAAAAAAGACTTTTTGGT
>PVHY01006618.1:60000-73143 GCA_004024945.1 Uropsilus gracilis
CATCCAGCAACCCTGGCCTGGGAGTCCATCCTCAGTGGTACAGAAGCACATCTCTGGAGTTTATTCAGCTGCAAAACATAACCTCTGTAACAGCAGTTGGCTAGTCCATGTGTGGTGAATAGGGAATGATGTCAGAACGATACAGAAGTCAAGTTAGTTCAGGAGTGGGGTGTTTCCCAGGCAAGAGAAGCTGGAAGAGAGGGAGAGTTGCAAATTTCCAGAGGAATGGAGAGCTCATTTTGCTTAGTTTTGCTGCTGCATTGGAAAGGCAGCAGACACCCTTTGGCAGCCTGTATTTTGATAAAAAGAGAAGGGCATCCCTATCCCTGGGTCAGACTCTGTAGAGGGTTGCCCTCACTCAGGCTTAACTCCGCCCAGTGGTCTTGGAAAGCCCACTGGTCTACGTAGAGTTGTGCTCCACCCTCCCTGTCTGATGACCTCTTCGAACTTAGTCCCCATTGTAAACAGCCACTGTGGCAGCATCCAGTTTACTCAGAGGTCCAAATTATTCCTTTTGAGGTGTTTTTCATGCTCTGTTTATAAAATTAGTTTGCATTTGAAGTCCCAACCCCTCTCCACACCTCATGAGCCCTATTAATTTTTGTGTCATTTCCAGAACATAGGAGTTTTTGAGTTCTGTTTTGTCTTAATGGATGTAGTGTGTCATAGCAGAAATTTCTCTACCCTCTGAATGTTTTTAACTTTGTAGGCCAAATACTTAAGCAAGGGCACGGAAGACCAAAGTTGTGCAAAACAAAACCCTTCATGGGGAGCAGGCATGAAGGTAGATGCTGACTACAGGGAAGGATAACTTGGAACTCCATTTCCTCCTCAAGCCAGAAGAGTCTTTGTCCTGAAACCTAGCTTCTAACTTTTCCTCCTGAGAAATGCGGCTCTCACTTTTCTTGCTCCAGAAACTTGGCAATATAAGAAAAATAAATGCAAAGAGATTAATAATAGACACCTCCTTGCCTCTCCACTCCCTGTCTTTCCCACCCCACAACTGTGATAGATAGTTCTGTTGTTTATGATTTATTTTCACAAGACAGGCCAGCATAACTGAAGTTGTGATCCTCGAATGTGTTCATGTGTCTTTTTTTCTCCTCAAAGTGGAACAGGTCAGAAACTAAGCGGACAAGGACCAAAGCAAGAGCCACTGAATTAACTCCCTTAAAAATAGTTCTTGAAAACACCTCTGTGACATTTTCATTGCAAGTGGATATGTTGGAAAGGGGGAGTGCTTTGTAGTTCATATGAAAAATAAGAGCAAAATCCGGAGACTTCGAGGTGGTGGATACCATCTTTATTTAGACGTGTTAATGATGTATTTCATACTGGAATGGGCAAAGAGGGAATGAACAAAGGGATGCTGTTCTGTATGGGTGTCTATACCCTCACTCCATAGTGAATAAATAAAGTTGTGTTTGCTCAAACCTGTCCCTGGTCAGTCTGTTCACAGGCATGGTGGGGAAATGGAGTCAGATAACAACAGAAAATTTATCTCTCCATCCTGCTTCTCTATACAAGCAAGAAGTTCAGCCAAGATAATTACCACTTTTAGAAGATTCAAGTAACATTTGTCAAAAACACTTCAAGGTAGCACATGGTGAGTCTATGAGATTTCTTTCGATCAAGACAGCTCTCTATGGACTATAATATTAACATCTGAATTGGGAGAAAACTTCTGATGACTAAGAGAGAATATCTGCTCTTAGCTCTTAATGCTAATGTTCTCCTGTTCAAGTTCTGTACTCCACTGTCAAGAAAGAGATAAATTACACCAAGGGAATATGAGACAGTGGGGTGAGCGGGGCTGCCTGGACGCCATGGCAGCACCAACATAAATCAATGGCGAATGGAGCCCTTTTCAATACGTAATGCAAGGCCAAGCACCCAGTTAGCACTCAATAAATATTAATTGTAAATACAACTGTGAGTCTGCAGCTAGAATAATGGGGTGCCAGTTTTCCCAGAAATGAACAAATTGGTTGGAAGAACAGAAAGAGCAAGGGAAATGATTTAACTGACTGGAGGAGTAGATTGAAAAGGGATGATTAAATCATATTCAACTTGATCAGTGGGTAAAAAAAAGAGGCATGTGACTGCAGTTTACAAACACCTGAGGCTATAGCTGTCAAAGGGGTCCGGGAGCCATTCAATTCGCTATGTGATGGGACCAACTACTGTTTTTGGAAACAAAGATCATTGTTGCAGTTCTCTGTTAATGTCTACATGTAGGATGCTACTAAGCTAAGCAAGGCATTAGAAAATGCCTTGACAAATATGGTTCTCACTTTTCTTGCTCCAGGAACTTGGGATTTCAGACATGGAACAGCCAGAGGGAAAACAGTGGCAGATTCAGGACCTACTGGTCTTTCTTCTGAACACTCGGAGCCCTTCTGTGTTCAGGACACCCACCTCTTCTTCCTTTACTCACTGACCCAGGGTCTTTGCTCTCCTCAGGCCTCCTATTTGCTTTCCTTCATCTCCCCTGGACAGCATTTCTTTTTATATTTGAAACGTCTTAATTTACCTAAGTACTTTTTTCCTCAGACAATATACCTGCCTTGCTCACTTGCAGTCCCACAAAAGGTCCCTCTGTGCAGCTTTTCTCAAACTTAGAGCAAGAAACTCATTCACCCTTATTCTCTAAGATCCAGGGTTTCAGCAGCATGTCGTCCAGATGCCACTGAGTCTGCCAGGAACTTGCTGCCCCAGAGAGGTTACAACTTTCAGAGACGTCTGAGATCCAGGAGGCATTGGCTAAACCAGAGATACTTGTGACCCAGAAAAGGAAAATATAAGCTGTTGATATTATGAGTGAAGATTCCTCTACTCCCTTCAAGCATGTCAGTATAACCCATTAACCCATTTAAGAAAAATTAGTAATAATCAAAGTTGATGTTGAGGGTGGGAACAAAGCAGGGGAATTTAAGCATGTTTTATGACATGAGCTTAAAAGGGCAAAATATCTTGAAGGCACCTCATATATTAGGGTCCTGCAAATTCATGTACTCTTTAATATATAGTCATTTCCCATTATTTGGAGATAATACCAGCTCTCAAGGGAGCTCTTGTTTTCCATTACCCTCTGCAGTTATCATTATTACTATTTAAATACCACCTAGCACATCACCCCAACACTGAGTCATGAGCTTTCTGGACTTGGAAATAAAAGAAGTTTCTCTTTCATTAAGAAACTAACAAAACAAATGAACAACAATCACTATCAGATAAACCCCCAACAACATCAGCTACTTCAGGGTTAGGGAAAGTTTGATGTCAGTTAAACATTAAACATTCCTACATGCTGTCTTTTTTTTTTTTTTTTTTTTTTGAGAGTAGGTCTTGCTATTTTTGCCCGTGGAACCGCAGGCTCTTGTTGCCCGGGGTACCACAGACTCAAGCAATCCCCAGCCTCAGCTTCCCAGGTAGCTGGGATGACAGGCACGTGCCACCACGCCCAGCTATTTTTTTTGGAACTAGGTCACGCTACGGGCCCCAGGCGGGACTCGAACCGCGATCCCTAGCCCCGGCTGCTTCATAGGCTGAAGCTTACAAGCACGAGCCACCGTGCCCTGCCCTTACATGCTGTTCTACTTAGTTGCTCAAAATGACCTTGATTGTCTATTAAAAATGGATTTCTGGTTGCCGTGCGTGACCTGCAGAATTTTCAGGGAGACATTTGTGAATAAGGCATATCTCTGTTATCCTGGAGCTTATATTCTGATGGAAAGATAAATAGACAAGTATTTAGTTACTGGTAAGTGATAGAAACATAAAACAGCATAAGGGGAATAAGAAGTGAAGGACTTATAGCTGACCCTAAAATAATTTGATGGCCCTTGAAGCTCCTTCCAAGGGAGCTGAATTCAGGAAGGAACCTGGGTATGGAGTGAATCGTGTGACCATTTGGTACAGGAGGGGAAGCATGTCAAGCACAGGGAATCAGTGTGAAGGCTTTGAGACTGGGCCAGCTGGAGGGCTTGAGGATCTGTTGCTGGTGGCATGTGCAGGAAAGACTTGGGTAGATTCCACAGGATCTCACAGGTCACCTGTGACACTTTTGTTTCCTTCTAAGTGAGATATGAAGTATCATTTAGGAGTCATTGACAGTGAGAGTGTCATAACCATAGCTAATCTTTTATTGATTGGAAGACAAATCTACTTGACCAGAAGGTTGAGGTGGGCAAGTGGAGGGGAGGGGTATGGTTGCAGAGGTTCCTAAATAAGTTCAGTTAATAACTCAGTTATTGGGGCCCCTGTACTTGCTTCAGAGAATGCTCTTAGGAAAAACAGCATGAGCATAGAGCAAGAAGATGCCACAGAAAAGAAGGACTGGGTCGGGCACGGTGGCATATGCTGTTAATCACAGCATAGGAAGGGCGGCCGAGACTAGGAATCGCTTGAGTCCGTGAGTTCAAAACCTGCCTGGGGTAACATAGCGAGACCTACTCCCAAAAAATAGCTGGGCATGGTGGTGCACACCTGTAATCCCAGCTACCTGAGACACTGAATTTGGGGATCATTTGAGTCTGTGGTACCCCAGGCAACATGAGACTGTAGTTCCCCAGGCAAAATAGCAAGACCTAGTCTCAATAAAAAGAATGAAAGAAAAGAGGGTCTGAAGGGTTATGGCCTCTTTATATATTAAATACTCCTAAGTTGATAGTATTAGGAAGTGGGGATGTTTGAGAGGTGATTAGATCACAAAGGTGGAGCTCTCCTGAAGAGAATTAGTCATCTTATGAAAGATATCCCAGAAAATATGGGGAGAGAGACCCCACAAAGATCCTTAACCCTTTGTCCATGTGAAGATATCTAGAACAGGACCCTCATCCCACCATGATCTCAGACTTCCAGCTGTAAACAGTAAGTTTCTACAGTTTCTAAGCCACTGATTCTGCAGTATGTTTGTGAGGCAGCCTAAAGGGCTGAGACAGGAGAGCAGGTCCCTGGCAAAAGTGACTTACAAGGACAAGTGCAGATGCCAGAACCAGCATGGCATGTCTGGGAAGAAACATACCCTCAAATTTTGCTGAAACATAAGAAATAAGGCAGTGTTTTTGTTTTTTCAGAGAGAGGGAGAGTGTGTAATAATAGCCTTTCTTAGGAGACTGATGATGGCTCAACTTTCCTCTTGTGTGCAAAAATGTAAATAAATAAATTATTGATTCTTTGCGTGCTTGAAAATGAGTTCAATATTGCCTTTGACAAAGAGAAAGATTTTTGCATTTCCAGTTAAACTTGTTGCAAACTCTCATTTTATGGTGTGTACTACTATTTAAAAACTTATGAAGGTGTGATGAAGGGTAGAATCTGCAGAAAACCAACAGCAGCCTTTTACAATTCCACTTATTACAAGTGTGCATTTTGCTGACAAAGTCACAGACAGTAAAATTAAGACTAGTGCAAACTGCCCATTTTGATGGCAAGTGATAGTTTCTTTTTGCTCTGTTAGCAAAGACTTAGAAAAATATTAGCAAGATACTTCTTTCTGCTGTTCTATTTAATATTTCCTATAAAACAGACAAAAAATAACTATCACTGAGTTCTGTGGAATTGAATAGACACATATATACATACTAACACACACAAACTTACACATGTAGCTTTAAACACACATGCATATATAGCTACACCAGTGTATACTACATATATGTATTTATGTCATTTATGATTTACTACTTACTTTCACAATATGCTCTTACAATGTTGTCATCTAAGTAGGTTTCAATAAATTGGTCACCCGTGGCTCTGCATCAAAAATATTAAGCTGAGCATAAAATGTGCTTATGAAAAATCTGGGTTTTATAATCCAAGGCTGGAATTGACACTCCTAATAAAAAGAACTGCAGGTTGGTTAATAAATAGGATTTGGGTAACTCAGCATTTCATTGGAACTCTGTTAATGGAAACCATGTCCATTGAAGCTCTGGTTGCAGAAGTCATAAATAGTCAACCCATGGGGAAAAATGCAAAAGCATTTAATGATCAACATATGAGTAATATTACAATTTATATCCCCTAAAGATCTGAAAATTCAAACAGGAATAATCAGTTTTGTGTACACTGACACTTCCCAAACTTACTTCAATACTTTCACAAGCCACTCACTCACACGAGTTTCTGAAATATATTTGCCCCTCTCATTTATCACTATTATAAATAATATCTCATGTGAAAATAAATCATATCTGTCCCTCCCTTTATATTTTGTTTACAAAGGTCAAGTTCCTTATTATCCCCAACAGCACACACTTAACTGACAAGTCTTCCTCATATCCAACTTTTCACAAAGTTGATGAATTCAGAAACCATTATTGGCAGTTCAGTGGTCTTCAGAATAAAGACTGAACACGTTGGTCTGAATTAATATCTCATAATTCCAATTATATAGTCCTCCTCTTTGTTTTTTACCTCTAGACGCTACTGCTCTCCTCAACAAACTTTGCCACCCTCACTTATTTATTTATGGATAAATTAGTTTCCTTCTTCCTACCTCTGTGCCACATACTCTTCAACACTGGAGTGCTCTTGAAGTTCCTTTCTAGTGGAAAAATTCCCTATGGGCACTCTGACCCCACTTCATTCTTTTCTGTAGTGCAAACAAGATCTCTCTTCTCTGAACCCTTCACACTTAGGCCTGAGCTGTTACTTTCACTAGCACAGGCGATTGGACAGCTAAGCATTGTAGAATGGATAAGAACAGCAGAGGATAGGAAAAGATTTCTTTTACATACAACTACCACTATGTACTTGAACAAGGTACTTAACCTCTCTTTGTTCCAAGTAACTTTTTGGAAGTAGATGAGATTATATTATGAACTGACAGTGAATTGATAACATTTCATCTGGTTGTATACTGCATCTCTAATCACAGTATGAGCAATTCTATCTTTCATCCTCCCATTACTCCTGATGTAATAACTTGAGACTCATAAAATGGTCTATTATCTCGATTGCCATCCATTTTTTGAGTTTTGTTTGCATGTTCCCAGGTACTAACAAACACCTCAATAATAATACCTGGTCAGTAAAGACTGTACAATGATATTGATTATAAGATGCTTCACAGTTGGGCATGGTGGCGTGCTCCTGTAATCCAAGTGCTGGGAGGCAAGAGGCCCAGGATCACTTGAGTTCTGAGTTTGAGACTACCCCGGGCATCACAGCAAGACCTGGTCTTGGAAAAAAAAAGGTGTAACTTAGAGTAAATGAATTATTATGTAATCCCCATATTACAAATGTGAATCAAGGAAGTTAAATTACTTTCTCTTCTTTATAAATTGAATGCAGAGACAAGTCTCATATTCCCCAGGACTGATATTGAAGTTTTCTCTCCTGTATAACATACTACCTATATCTTTAATGCAATGTCTTCCAAATGCATTAAGTCAGTAAAACCAGCAGTGACTTCAAATAAAAGAGCAGTTTTCAAAGAGGTGTCTTTCTCTGAGTCATCAAATGGACCAGCCACCTTCCCAGGATTTAGCATCTGTAACTCTAAGGCAAATGCCTGATTAGCAATTGTTTCTCTTTGGCATCAAGCGAGAAAGCTAGCCTCTAAGAGGTAGCTTCAGGTGCACATCTGGTAATGGGGAGGAGTAGACGGGAAAGAATGTAGTCAGTATACCCATACATATGCTCCCCCAGCTGGTACCCACTCCTCCGTACTCACTGGACTCAAACCTTCAAGATAAGCAAGGTAGTTGGAAATCTTTGGGTAGTTCAGTGTGTTCTTTATTAGTTAGAGATGGTTAGCTGCCTTGCTCTAGACTCAGCCAACTGATGTATCATACACTAGTTCCAGATGAAGAACTTTCTGTGCTGTTTTCTTATCTGTTTAACTAGAAAAAGGAATCAACTTCCTCATAGACTTGTGAGGATTAAATGAGATAACACATACTTAGCAGAATGCTTGGCACATGGTAAGTACCCACTAATTGATAGCTGTTGTAATTGTTACTGCATTTAAAAAACCTAAATATAAAATCAGGCAGCAGGCATAATTCAGAAGGAGTAGAAGAGGCTCTACTGCTCCCTCATCCTTGTTTGATTCCCTGGAAATTCATTGAAAATGATAGCAGTCATATTTTGTAAAATGCAGTCCAATTTGTATTTGCTAGGTTTTCAAATTCCTAGTGCCCTCTTTTTGCTTATAAAGTGTCTGCTTCTGTGCAGATTAGTGGTTCTAGCCTGTACCATGGATGTGAGTTGTTGCTGTTCTTAGCAATCATTTTAATATGGGAATCAACAAAAGCTAAATTATTGCTGGTTGAATCTTCATTTAATAGTCCTGTTATTGTGAATACTTTAGTGGAAATAAGTTGGCAAATGTGCATGACCAAAAGACTGTCTTATGTGCATCTTTATACTGAATTACTATCAGTCTAGATCAATTTTGTATTTGAGCATTTTTTTCCTCAGTAAAGATCAATGATTTTCCCCCCCTACATCTCACATTCTCAGTGAAGATTTTAGGATGTAAAATTTAGAGGTGAATTCACCTTTACAGAAGAAGGCTAAAGAAAAGATTTTTTTCTTTTAATATGTATGCTTATGGTATAGAAATATGTTGAAGATAACGAGTATGTATGGAGGGGTAAGTATTAGAAGGCATTAGTTCAGTTAACCCTCACAAGCCTAAAAGATAAATAGTATAATAGTTACTATAGTGTGTTTTTTTATCTTAAATTAATTTTTTATATTCTGTTATCCATTTTTATATTTGCCATTATAGTTATCATTATACATAGGAAAATATTGAAGTTCAGGAGGTTTTGTAAATTGCCTTAGGTAACACAGCCAGCCAGTCAATTTAAAGCTAGAATTTTAATCCAGGCCATCTGACTCCAAAATCTGTGCTCATAACTGTTTTTTTTTTTAAATTTTTTAAAAATTTTTTTGTGCTGCAAACATTAAGGGTTATTCTAGTTCTAAAATGAGATTCTATGTTGCTAACTCATTTAAATGCTATTCTTTATTTGGGCTTTAAAATGTTTAGTGAAAAAACATGTTATAATTTGGGGGGAACAGCTGTATACTTCATTTCTCTTTTGTAGCCTGGATAACAGAGAGCTCTTTATAAGTAAAATCACGCTCCTTATTCTTCCCTTGGAAGAACTGAGTAAATGGCTCTTTGCAAAGCAACAAAGTAAGAAAATGTATTATTCCCCAATTGGGTAGAATGCACACCATTAGAAGGAATAAGATCCATAATCTAAATCATTCACTCTCTACTACAAAAGGTTCTTGTGCCTTAATTAAGGAAGAGAGAACATGAGAGTTCAATAAGAGTCGAAGTCTGTCCTGTTGTGAGCCTTCTTAATGGATTTTCACACCTGATTTCCATCTGCAGATGTAATCAGTAAGAATGGAAGAGGTCTGCGAAGAGAGCTCTTACCGAGTTCAAGGAAACAACACTCCAGATATTTTAGTTAGAGCTGAGGTTTACAAGAGTAAATCGATATTTTTTCATCATTTCAACCAGGAGTATTAATCAATATGATCAATATGACTACTTAAGAGACAATGTTTGGACACAAACATTGGAAAGAGAGAGGGTAGTGAATACTCTATTATATGTTAACTAGCATCTGAACTTCAGTGGAGCAAAGTCAAAGTCAATGTGATATATAGTTACTGTGATCATTATGAGGTGTTTTGAGGCCAATTTGTGCATGTGGGGCAATTAAAAGTGATATAAAATTGATTTTCTGAAGCATGAAGGGATGCATACAAGCATAAGTTGTTCAAAATCCACACTATCAACACAATTTTGTTTCCATTTACTAACTAATCACTTGTACATACTATTTCATCTAAATAAATAAAATTTGGATTACTATCACTTGAAATAACCTTTTCAGCAAATATTAATCACCAAATTCTGTGTTAAGGCAGGTGATCTAATTGGCACAAATGCACATAAGACTTGACAAATAATTTTGTGTAATTTACAACAAATTGAGGTGGTAAAGCAATCAATGGAAATCTAGGTTGTCTTAAACACCAGTAAAAGTATTTCCTAAACCCCTTCAAAGCAGAATCCTCCTACTCTTTTCTGAGAAACTTACTGTCACATTTACTCAACTCAACATTTTGAGGGTGTTCACTGTCTTACCTGTATTCTAAACTGCAGGGGCCTTTGTAATTTGAAAATATATGGAAACCAATCTCAGCACGGGCAGTCAGACTTCACCAAAACTTAGAAGTCATCATACAGTAGCTCAATCTTTCTTTGAGTTGCTTTGTTTATGGATTTCTGCTCTGTTTCTACTATGAGCCAGTGTCCTCTGAAAGGCCCAGAGTTTCCAATTTCCTTGTAATCCTGGCTTCCATGTAAAGTTGGGTTGTCATGTTAGTGGACATCTGCCATGCTTATGGCTACTAAGCATCTTTTAAACAGACATCTTATGTTTGGGGAAACTTCCCCAAAAATGAGACCTACCTACTCAATGTGAAAGTTAAAACTTGATTTTCTAGGCTTCAGCTGAGAAACTAAACAGAGCCACTGTTTTCAAATGGTTTTGTTTAGAAAGGGATATCATGAAGAACCAGGTGTTCAGATGAAATGGCAGAGCGTGAAGAACAGAGATCAGGCATTCCCAGACAGTGATGGCACATGTCCCAGGGACAACGAGTGGGCATATGTACCGGGTCCGCTGTACAGCTAGCTATGTCTGTGCTCAGAAGGGCCTCTGCTGGTGAGACTTAACGTGCAATTTAGGCATTACTAGATGTGAGCCTTTAAGCCATTTTCCTATGGCTTTTAATAAACTCCCCCCCCCCATTTAAATTAGCCTCAGTGGATTTTGTTGCTTGTAAGCAGATATTTGATATTTATGGATTCAAACTTCAAATGATAATTTTTCAATAGTTTCAGAATTTAGAAATATCAAGCAATATGTATACTCTGATGTGATAAAACAGACAGCTCAGTATGATTCTATGAACATTTGAAGAGACATGAGTATAAAAACTGAGAGGTAAATAGCCTAGTACTTAACAAGGTAGGACTTGCAACTAAACAAAGTTAGTTGCAAGATTTGAGTCCTTGTTCTTGACCTTGACTAATCTTGACAGTTATTTAATTATCTGGATTTTCATTTTTGTGATCTGCAAAGAGGGATGACAAAATTATATTTTGTTTGGCAAATAAAAGAGTGCTCAGGAAAAGTAAGCTGTTCTTCTGGTACCATATGTAGACATTCCCTTTGATTCTTTATGATTTGATTTTATGATAAGGACAATTATTTATTGGTTTATTGTCCAATAATTTTAATAAAGGCAATTTTATCACCATTTTCATTAGTGCACCATGTCACAGTTGCTGGATTAGTTCAGATAGAATAGTTGATGCAAAAATTATTCTAAAATTTTAGAGACTTTGCACATTTATAGTTTAGTTAATACTTAGGCAACAGTCAATGCATTGTTGGTGACGTATGATCCAAGTGTAACTCATCAATTTTTCTGCCTCTATCTCTTCTTGCCTCTAGGTTCTTGGAGGCTCTACTACCTCCACCCACACTATTAATTTAACTGATGGAAAAAAAGAATGGATGTTTGGGCACCAGAAGAACCTACAGATAATGCTTATTATTTGAGGGCCTGCTGTATATCCATTCAATGAAATATTATCAATTACAGAAAAGAAAGACATGCTGATACACAGCACATTACAGATGAACTGAAAACAATATGCTAGGTGAAATGACCCATATAATAAAAACCCTCCAAATTAAGTTCAGAGTGTTTATATATTTAGCATGTAATGGAGGTGATGATCAGAATTGGAAAAAATTTTATTTTATACATGACTATTGAGTAATTGGTGGGTAAAATCATTGCTTACAAAATTAAATGTTAAAGTGAAATGCTAGAAGAGCCAGAAAATTAAGGGTGGATGTTTATATAAATTTTGGAGAAAGGAAAACAACACTAAAAACATAATCATGTTAAAGTGCCGGTGTGGGGTTCCAGTTTAACAACAACACACAGGTGATGCAAAGGCCAGAGGCATTTATTTTTTGACTTAAGTCAGGGTCCAGCACTGACCTGGATCACCGGCGCAGCGGCTACATCAGGGCGAGTGAGGACCCCGAGCCCCCCCACACTGCCGAGAGTACCCGTGATGCCCCGGGCATGCAAAGAATCCTGATTGATGCCGAATGCATGGGTTACCTGAATCCTGGACCACCTGGTAAAGAGGGAAGGTTAAGTCTGGCCACCATGTCTATGGCGGATGAGTCTCGTTTTTTGACACGACCTTTTTAGTTTGTTTGTTGTATACTGTCCACCGCACCTGGACTGGTTGGTGATGTTTATTTTTGCACGTCTGAGGCAGCTGGTGGATCAGCAGAAACTGAAGTAGAAGCATGATGGGCCTGATCCTGGTGAAACTGGGCGGTGTCATGACCTAGGTTGCGGTGCAGACGGATACATAGAGGGTTTTCTGGGTCTGCCTTGGCCACCCACTGCTCCGGCTGTAGGGTCTTCACCTCTCTGCCAGTTAGGGCTCGTATGTGGGAATGATGGATCTAAGCTGCGATTCTGTCTACCTTTAAAGCAAAAGGGGTAGTGAAAATAACCTGAAAGGGGCCTTTTTATCGGGCCTCTAGGGACTTGGGTGAGTGTTGCCGGACCCACACCTTATCTCCTGGTTGGAAGTTATGAGTGCGGTCAGCAAGGTTTTTCCCATTACCCCCTGGGAGATAAAGGGCTCGTAACTGTGGCCACAGTTTGTACCACACATGTTGTAGGGCAACAAGATGAAGGTTTAAGGGTTCTGGGTGTTCCACCCCCTGCCAGGTCTTTTTGGTTTGAGGAATGGCCGGCGGTGGACGCCCACACATGATTTTAAAAGGAGTGAGTCCTAAGGAGTAGGGAGTGTTCCTGGCTCGGAATAGGGCATAAGGAAGGAGAACTACCCAATCACTACCAGTCTCCAGGCACAATTTGGTCAGGGTCTCCTTAAGGGTCCGATTCATCCTTTCTACCTGACCTGAACTCTGGGGGTGATATGCACAATGTAGTTTCCAATTGCTCCCCAGTGCCTTAGCCAGGGCTTGCACAATCTGGGCTGTGAATCCAGGCCCATTATCACTGACTTAAGTCAAAAAATAAATGCCTCTTGCC
>PVHY01006619.1:0-26103 GCA_004024945.1 Uropsilus gracilis
TCTCTCTCTCCCGTGGCGGTGTCCTTTCACGGGTGAGGGACCGTGTTCTCGGAACCAGGCGAGCCTTGCTGGTAGGTGTTCAGCCCTAAGCTTGCGCTGGGCAGCCAGTCCTTTTATTTGTGGTCTCTCCACGCTTCCTCGCTGCAGGCTTTCTTCTCCAGCCCCGCCTCTGTTGTTTTGCTGCTTTATCTTACGGTTCGGGCGTCAGATTTAGGGGCCTCAGCCCCTGCCACTGCCCATGACCAAGTTCCTCTGGACCCAGGCACTTGTGATTGGCCGTTGTGGATCATCTCTGCCTCGGTTTGCAGCTTTGCTGTGGGGCCGATGCCCCCAGTCTTGGGCCTTCCTCTCCTCTCCCGTAAAGTGGGGAGGGCGCCTTGCTCTCCCAGAGGCATCTCTGAGATGGGGTCTTGGGTCTTCCAGACCCGGCGAGCGCATAGGTGCGCTTCGTGACACCGTGTTTCTATAGCTGTTTCTCCTGTCTTGCCTGGATTGGTTCATTTGATTGTCCATCTGCTGCGTCCAGCTCAGGCTTGTGGGCTGGATTTTTGCCTGGTCCCTCACCCGTTTTACGAGGGGGTTTCTGTTATCTTTGTTCTTGCTCCTCCTGAAAATTAGCTGGAGAGTGATGAGATGGAGGGGGCACACGTTCCCCCCACCACCATCAGTTACTTCCCACGTGAGGGCGGGGCCCAGATGTCCAAGCATGCACCATCCCAATCCCCCCTTGGGCCGGGGCCTGGGAGCAAATGCCTGGGCCGATCTGGGCTGCAGATGGCTGCCCCGTGCAACAACCATCCGCTGGTGGATGGGACTACAACCCCATTGGCCCACAGGGGGTAATTTTAACTCAGAAAAAAAGGCTGCGTGTGAGCGAGAGGTGGGGAGCCAGGGCGAAGGCCAGGCAGCGGCTGCTGGATGAGTAGAGGCCGAGCAGAGGGGAAAACTCTAGAAGGGCCCTGGAGAGGTCCACTTGGCCGGCCTGGGGATGGTGGGCTGAAAGTGAGCAAAAGGTAGGTGTGCCCCGGGGATGGAGTCGGGCTGAACAGCTTGCACCCCGGCGCGGGGCCAGGTGCCAGCAGAAGCAGTGCAAGCTGGGAAGGAAGCAAGTTGCCCTGCTCTGATGCGCTGAGTGGGAGGTGTCAGTGGGCAGCGAGCTGAAGGACCTAGAACACCAGAGAAGCGCTGCTCGGAAGAGCAACAGTGTCAGTCTCAGTGGCCCAGGGCCAGGCTGGTTAAGGCTGGAGGCAGAGGAGAAGAGAGACCGAGCAGAGAAAGGCCTTGAGGCCAGATCGCTGAAGCACAGCAGCCTCTGCACACTAGGCTTCATGGAGGCAAGGTTGGGCCTGTGATAGCTCATCCTAGCCCCCACCCCGCTCTGCAGGAGGCAGACCTGTGTCCCCAACCTTCCCCCTCTGGGCCCCAACCCCCCCCCCTCGCCCCCCACCCCCTCATGAGACAAGTAGGTCAGGGAAGTTAATTTTCCTTTTGGAAGCATGGCCAAGGAAGAGAGCTCTCAGGGCGTCCATATTAACATTCATTTTGCGTTCAGCAAATGAGAACAGACGGAGTGAGCGCTTAGGAGGAGGCCTATTTTACAAATAAAAAAGCCAAGCATTAGGGTCAGTGGCCATCGTCACATCGTCACTGGTGACAGCGCCTATCCAGGACCAGGAAAGTTGCTGCAATCACGAGTTTTACTCCACCCTCCGGCGGAGGGGGGGGTGGGGAGGGAATGGGGGGGGTGTCTCCCAGACCGATTTCTCAGAGTTGTGGCGCCATCTAGTGGTTCTTAGTAGTATTATGCTCCCACCATGCTCATCTGTCAAATGTCAACTTCTCGCCCCAAGGAAGAAATCAAACACTAAAAGCAGCAACAAGACCCACTCTCCTTAGGCAAGGGGTATTTATTCAAAGAAGGGAAGATGTTTTTATGATTAAAATAGATTGTGGACTAGGAAGAGGTAATACACCTCCGAGCTCCCAGACTTAAAGAAAAGCCACAGGGTGAATTATTTTTACGATGAACATCTTAGAATTGTAACTGAGCCACCTACTGTACGCCAGCCTGTGCCGGGTAATGAGGATTCATTCACTGTCCCACTGCTCTGACCAAGGCTTATGAGTGGTTCTCATGAGTTTTTAGAAATGTGCCCTAATGTAGCTTTTTCTATAAAAGCACAGATAGTAGATATCTGCTGTAAAGTCTTTATCTAGCTCTCTATATCGAAACTAAAATGTAAAACCCATTTTGAGATTAGAGATCATACAAAACAGCCTATTTTAAGATTGGAGATCATACAAAACAAAAACAGAGCATTTGTTATTTGAGGGCCAGGGGCCATAGTTTTCTAGCCCCTGTTACAACATACTTTAAAGAGCAGAAGAAAATTTTTCTATCCTTCTCCAAAATGTGACAAGGCCTGGTTTTTTTTTAATGTGGTAAATATATGGACACATTTTATTTTTTCACTAAAAAACAAAAAATGTTTTTGTGGTTTTTGTGGGGGAGGAGTATTTGTAAAAAGTATAAATCCCAGCAGTGCAAAAGGATAAGTACCAAATAGCTCTTCTCCCTCTAAACCTTAAGCCCACTTCCATCTGGAGAAGCAATCTCCCTGGGAGCTCATGTATCTTCTGGAGATACTCTAGGCAAAGCCAAATTATTTATGCAAGCCAAAAATTTTAATAATTAAATATATTCAAATGAAGTCTTCTTTGCTTTCTTACTGTATCCCACTCATTGTTCTAAGCGAATGGCATGTCACTTTCCCTTTATTCTGACAGCAGCTGTATGAAGTAGGATCATGGAGTTCTTTAGTGGAGGAACTTGGAGTACAGAAAAGTCAAAAACTATGCCCAAGGTTACACAAATTGGCCAGGTATCTTCTTTTCTTTTTAACAGAACTGGCGAGCCAACTATTCGACTTTCTGCATTGATTTATCAATGGCTTCAAGTCTATCTTTCTACTTTATATGGAATAGGAAAGTGGCTGAAAACCTCTACTAACCTTAAAACAACTCTCATATCATCTCCCTCTTTGCCTGCTATCACTCTCTCCCATCCCTGAACCTCACCCTGCAAAAGCCGAGGCCAAGTGTCTTTCTCCCCTATTTGGGCCTGGGATGTCGCCAGGAGAAGCCATATACAGATAATGCAGAGTAATTTAATAACAGTGAAATGTTCTGAGTGATTTATGCCAGGCACCATGCCATGAATTCCTATGCTTTTGCTGGGTGACTCCCTGTCATCACCCTGTACGTCTAGCATTATTGTGTTTATTCCCACTTTACAGACAAAAAAAGTGAGGCGTGACAAAATGAAGGAGGCTGCCTGGGTCACTTTGCAGCCAGCAGTGGCTCCGGAATTCAAAACCTGGTCACTTAATTTAAGTACATTATATTGCTTCTCTGCCTCATTAGAGGCTTTTGCCTTGGAATTCAAATTGATCAGTCTTTGGGCAGGGGCAGAGCTTTAGTAATAATCAATTTCAACAACCAATTACATCTTTCAGAAGACTCTCTCGTCCATTAATACCATGTGATCTTCAAAGCAATCCCCCACGAGGCACAAAGCTGATTTCCCCCTTGTTTCTAAGACATTTCTAAGACAGGACACACCTGGCAACTAGAGCCTTGCACCTGGCTCTTTGGCCCCAGAGTTTTCTCCATCATGCTGGCCTGAGAGATGGAACCCAGGAGCCACTATAGAGCAATGTCACTGGGGTGACAAAGTCCTTTCAGTTCTCATCTCAAAAATCACTCTCCAATTTTTTTTCACCTGCTCTTTTTCTCCCTCTCCCCAAGTATACTTAGGATCTATAGGATGAAGGATTAAATCTATTTTATTCATCAATATGCTCCTAGCACTTTTCACAGAAGTGGCAGCAACTGGACGGATGGATGGACGGACGGACGGATGGATGGATGGATGGATAGGTGGGTGGATGGACAGTAGGTTGAACGGATGAAGGGATATATGGATAGCTGGGTTTGGGGGTAGGTAGATAGATGGATGAAATGGGGTGAGATGAATGGATGGACGAGTGGATGGGTGGGTGGGTAGATGAATAGATGACTGCAGGAGTCACAAAGAGTCATCCTCTTGAGTGAACCTCATCAAGGTTCCTCTGCTTCTCCACTACCTTCTGGGAAATAGCAATATTCATGTAGCTGGCAAATATGCAGGATGGTCCATCCTAACAAAATGAGGGGAGCTGATAAGAAATAAAATTACAGCCCAGTGCCTGAGGGAAAACTCGCAGACTCTTCCACCATGCCACACCAGGCTGAAGAAATTGAAGCTGGATTATTCCACTCACCTCAGACTTTTAACACTGAAAACAACTCCTTTCATGTTTTAGAACAAGGTTTCCATTAAATGGCAGAAAATTAGCTCTTTTGTCACATGACTTATGCTAACCAATGATCTCCGTCAACCTTTTTCCCCAACCCATTTTCTGTATTCCAGTGGAAAGTCTCTTCCATTTGGCTCTAGGAAGTATATCATACATTAGTGCTACCCAGTGGCCATTTTCCATTCTTCCTTTCTTTTTGTAAAAGAGTCCTGATTTTGTTCAGATGTCTACTGCTCATTATGTGAAAACAGTCCAAATCCATAGCAACGCCCCATTCCCATGCTTGACTTAGAACTGATTACATGATCTCATTTTTCCAATTAGATGCCAGAGAAAGTTTCCAAAAGTTTCTTTCTTCTTCAAGACAGACACAGGGCAAATCCCCTGAAGCTTTGCCATGACTGCTCAGAAGGGCAAAAGTATCTTGCAGCCAAAGGGAGCAGAAACTCAAAGGACCTTTTTATAACATGAGGGGACACAGTCTTTACTGTTATGGAACAGACACAGAATCTGTTGTTCAAGATGGTTTGGTCTAGGCTGTTACGTGCAGTTGGACGCCATCCGTTACAAGAATCAGTAATAACAGCAGTTTTCTTCTCCCTTAGCCAACATATGCTTTGTCAGTGATCATCTAAATGACAAACTTCAGAAGAAACCTTTGACTCCCTTATGCAACTTATCACCAGACCAAAGAGAATCCATATTTGTTACTGGGGTTTCCACAAAAAGGCAGCAATATGACTTCCAAGTGATAAGTTAATTCACAATGCAAAAGGTTAAAGGCCAAAACCCTTTATGAAGATGTGAAATTCTTCTCATCAGAACCGGAGGTTGGCGGACATGACATAATACCGTTGCTTCATAGAACAAAGATATCTTCATCCCCAGAGTCCCAAGAATCTAGGAAGAAAGGTGAACGGAGGCCATCCATGGAGGCAAATTTTCAACTCTACATTCATGTGAAGATGGTGTTCCCGGGAGCAAAGTGTGTGAAAGTGGAGAATGATTCGGGTTGACTAGAAAACAAGTCCCAGGGTAAAACTTGGGGGAGGGAGCACTGCCTGCACCCCTGTACTGGGTGTGGCACGTGACTAAGACCCAAGCATCCTGTTGACCTAATCTCAAAGGAATGGGGAATGGACATCTAAAGTGTCCAACGAGAAGTCAGCCCATGAGCTTGCTGGAACAGTCAGGAGCTTTCCCCTGGAACTAAGACATTTAGGATAAAATAAACCAGCAGCTACAGAGACACAGCTGCAAAAGAGAAACCCCATTCTGAGAAATGCAGGAAGAGAGACAGCAAATCTTGGAGGCATGAATGGAACACCTGGTCTAGCCAGCCCTTTGAACTCCTTAGTTAGAGGGCTGACAAGACTTCTTTTCTGCCCATTCAGATCCACTGCCCAGTCAGTTTCCTTCACTTGCAGCAGCAACAACAAAAGGTTCCTCCTTAATGTAACCAGAGACAGAAAAGAGATCTGTATACAGACCCAAATCCCGAACCCCTCAGGAAGGACCTACTATCTTAGTGGGATAAATTGCAAGGTTGTCTTCAGATAGTCCACGCAGGTAAGGCTAAGAGAAAAATCCTGAGTCAAACCCACAACACTAATCAAGAGAAAAAGAAAAGACAAAGAACACAGATGTTTTATTACTCAGCTTGGCAGCAGGTGTGAAGTGCCAATTTGGATTTAAAAGAGCATGAAACAAATGGAAGGTGGGGATTATATGGGACCCAACCTGGGCTCATGCACCACTGTGAAGAGGGTAAGTAAATTTCTTAGTTCAATGGTCTCCAAGAGGGGGGCAGGGTCCACAAGATGATCAGCCCACCAAGGAACATTAGAAAATATTGAATCTTCTATATACAGTTTCTTACCGAGACATCATTGATACCCAACATGGTAGAAATTTAAGGTAGAGGATATAATAATTCTATGTATATGTATATTAAGAAACACTCGCCACTGTAAGTTTAGTTAATGCTCACTGCCATTTATAAGCCTTTTTCCCTGAAGAGGACTCTTGTAGCATCTTTCAAATAGATAGTCCAGTACTGTTAACTCTCGTATAACAGGGTGTTTGAAACTTTTGCGCACCTTTACCCAGTTCTCCCAAGCCCAGCAACCACCCATCTGTTCTCTGTATCTATCAGTTGCTTCTCTTCTTTATAGTAGCTATATTAATTCCAGCACACCAAACTCAAAACTGACATAAATCTGGATCCCAGGGATGCTGTCAGGTGACAGGAGTCTTGCTATCAGAGCTTGTACTAAATGGCCTTAGACAACTGCTTTTCTAATTAACCCTTCCTCTGCCTTCCTCACTAGAGCTCTGGCTTCTCTTTTAGGCAAACCAAGGTTGCCATGAGAAAAGACAGAGCGATCATGTTCAGTGAGAAGCCTCACTTTACATAGAGCAGATTTTGATATGTAAGTCTCAGTTTCGAGGTCATGTTTCCGAAGGCTGGCATTGCCAGGAAGTCAGAAAGCCAGGAACCTGAATTAAAGAACACAGAACAGCAGCCTGTTGTATCGGCCAGTTACCCCCACAAGCCAGCTCTCCCAAGTTCTTTCTCATTAGCTATCTCTCAGCTATGTTAACCATGTGGCTGCAACTTCAGGGGATCAGATCAGATAATCCACCCCAGAGGATGCCCACTTGGGGTAGACCAGAAATACCACTATCCAGCATTGCTTAAACAGCAGCAATTCTGATGAGAGAACAGGGGAGAAACATCTGCAAAATTACATTTGAAGCTCTCTTCTCCTTATAGCAGAACGCATAAGAGGATTCCATTACACACCCAGCAACTCTAGAGCATTTGAAGTGCAGGATCATTGACAAGCATTTTATTTATACTTTATTATTTCATGAGCCACTGATTACATAAAGCAGATTCACTTTCCTCTTCCCTTCTCCCACTTATATAAGCTAATATTGTTTTACATTTCCAGAAAACTTACCAATGAAGAGTAGGATTGCTGAGAAGGGGTAGATGGGAGATGGACCAGATGGACATAGATTTAGTCCTCTTCTCTTCTGAGACCTCAGTTTTGCCAGCTGTAAAAGGAGAGAGCTAGATCATGAGGGCCCCAAACCTACATTTCTACAAATGCGGAAAGTTATAAAAATGAATGAAAATGATTGAGTATAATATAATGTATCCCTTATTTAATAGGAATTGAATAAGGAAGGAACTGGGAGCAGAGGGATGAATGAGCCAGGGTGTTCTCCTCACTGAAGTAGCTGGTCTTGGGGGAGAAAGCAGGTACATGTACAGTTATGGACAAGATGATAAAATCTACGTTCAGAGTATCATACAAATCCATGGGGTGGCAGGAACTGTTGGACTAACTCTTTCTCGATGAATCCTGGAAGCTTTAAAAAGGCTTTTATTCGGATTTAGTCTTAGAGAAGAAGAGTATGTCTAGTGACATGGAGAGAACCAATGGGATTCCAGGTAACGTTTGAAACCATCTGTGCAAAGGTACAGAGACCTGGAAAAGAAAGACATATTGGAGAGGAAAGAAAGTTGTATGTTATGGGTGGAAGTTCAACACTCGGTGAGATGATGAGAAGACAGGCTCAGAAGATAAGTTGGAAAACCCAATCACAAAAGGTCATGAGGACTTTATTTTGGAGTAATGAGAAGCCAGGACACGTTTTAAAACGATGTAGTGTAAATTGGTGACATTCACATTTCAGAGCATCCAGCCCATCTGCAGAGTGGAGAATGGCTTAGAGACACTCCATCCAAGATGGTGGCCACTTGGTCATCCAAGACAGGTAACGGTGAAGCACAAGAAATGCTGATCCAAACTGAGATATGCTGCACCCACAGAATGCATGTGGGGCTTTGATCACTTGGCATGAAAAAAGGAAGGTAGAATATCCTATTTGTAATGTTAATGCTGATTACATGTCAAAGGGATAGCATTTGGTTGTTAATTATTGTATTAAGCTTACCGTCATCTGCTTTTCCTTTTCAGTGTGACTCTTGGAGACTTTGTAATTGCATTATCTGCCTCGCATTCTAATTCTATTGCCCAAAATCAGCTTAGAGGATCTGAAACCAAAGGTGAGAAAAGCAATGAGGAGAAAGCAGGACAGGAAGAGGTGTTCCCATGTGATGCTGGGGACAGAGAAAGAGGGAGAGTCGGAGGCTTTGGGTGGAGGGTCTAGTGTAATGATGCTGTTGCAGGATTAACAGCACGGACTCTGGGATCAGACACCCTGGTTCCAAATCCACTCTGACATTTACAAGCTGTGTGGCTTCAGGTAAGTCACTCGACCTGTCGTGCTTCATTTCCATCATCCTCAACACTAGGATATGGACAGCACCGGCTTGGTAGACCAGCTGCGCAGAGATCATTCATGGAGGCTCACATTTGGCTGCATGTTTGATCACCTAGGCAGTTTTGGCAACTCTTAAACCCAGACATTCTGATTTCATGTGTGCAGGGTGTGACTGAGCATCGGGGCTTTTAAAAATCCCCCTGGTGATTCTTAGATGCAGCGAAGTTTGGGAACCATTAAGAGACAGAGTGCTGAAAGCAATGTTTGCAGCTAGCAGTCATGATTGGTGTTTATTGTTAAGATACCTTTAATGTCCTGAATGGTTCAGAATACATTTAAAATGACAATGGAGAGCCTATTGTGTGCTGCTAACTGCCATGGCAGGTGCAGGACATCTTCAAAATTCATTCACAAAGCTCACAATGAAGATCTCAACATAGCCTCCTTGTGAGTACAGGTGGGCCAACTGGTGATCAGGATCAGATCTGGCAGTTCAGTCGACAGTTCCAACTTTTCAGAGCCTCAGTGGTGAGATAATATAGCCCATTTCCCAAAACACTTAACTCCAACAATGAGGCTTTAGTGTTTGGCAACATAAAAGCAGAAAGCAAATTAAGCCTTGGAGCTACACACTGTCTACCAGCTGGAGCCAAATGGGAATGCAGTGAGGTGAAGCTCCCCTCAGAGTTTGAAGTAAGCCCATCTGTGACTCAGGACCCCCACATCGGGAGATGCCACTAAGGGAACTGGCCAAAGATGGCCGGGCCCTAACCAGAACAGAGGGGCACCAAAGGCCTGGAGAATGACCCTTCTTTCTTGGACAGAACTGAAAGGAAAATCAAAAGTGTCTCATTTCTTGTTTATTGCAGCACTGTTTACAATAGCCAGGATATGAGAATAACCCAAATGCCCCAAAACAGATGGATGGGTCAGAAAGTTGTGGTAGATGCACACAACGGACTATTATTCATCCATCAAAAAAGACAAAATTATGTCATTCTCAGTAACATGAATGGAGCTGGAAAGAATCGTGTTAGCAGAAATAAATAAGCCAGGAAAAAAAAAACAAACAGAGAGATACTGGATGGTCTCACTTATATGAGGGATGTAGGGAAAACAAACAGACAAGAAAAATTTAAAACTGTCAACAGAACTGAAGCATAGAACAAGAGCGGGGAGGGAGATATTATCTAGGGAGGGATGGACACAAGAGATCAAGATGACCATCCACGGATGACAAAGTGGTGGGAGAACCTCACGGTAGACAATGATGCAAATTATGTATATACAATCAATTTAAAAAGTAAAATTATATATAAAAAAGAACTAAATAACAGAAATAAAGCTTTCCAGCTTCCACAGGGGGGAGGGAGGGATTGTCTCTTTTCTTCTTCAATAGACTTATGCTGATTTACGTCATCTCCAGGCACTGTGGGTGCTGATTCAAGGTAATCATGTGCATTTATTGGGCACTTAATATATGCCAGATCCTATCATAAGCACTTTCATGAGTCATCTTGTTTAATGTTCATAAAATTCTATGGGGGCAGGGGGTTATGTCATCATTTTATGATAAGAAAACTGTGACTCAGAGAATGTGAAGATTTGGTTGCAAGCATCTGAATCCCAACTCAGACTAACTTAGACTAGAGTGGAATTCATTGCCTCAAGAAATACAATGAAGGGCTGAAACAGCAAGCTACATGGTGGATCTGAATCCTTGATATAACTGATATAAGGGGTCTTTCTCTATGTATCCTCTCCCTTCGTTCTGTTTATCAGCCATATCTTATTCTACCACATCCCAGATTTTTATACAAATGGCAATATGCCTCTGGGATTCCCAAGCTCTCCTCTATTCCCATTGAAGTATACTAGGAAAAATTCTTATTGGTTCAGCTGGGGTCAAGTGTCCACCGTGAACCAATCAACAGTGACCAAGAGAGTAAACTCACATAAGAATGTGATCACCATGGGTCGGAGCTGGGATAAGGGAAAGGAGAACCATTTCCCAAAAGAAGGGTGATATATGTGCCCAGAAGTAGGAAAAAAGCAGACTATCACAGTCCATTCCTTCCAAGAATGAAAAGCCAACAAAGCTTTTAATGAAAGGGATATCTTCTTAAAGCTACACCACTCTGAAATCTCTCTGAGGTCTGGGGTTTGGGCTACCTATAGCATTTCAATTCAGTTTAATTAACATTAGCTAGTTTTTACCCTGTACTGACATTATGTTCCAAGTGGGCACATAGTAGGGGTTTGGTATGCACTATCGCTGAATTAATCGTGCAAAGATGAATAAGATAGAGTCCCCCTGCCTGAAAAACTTAGAGCCAAGTCATGGCAAGAAAAAGTCCAGAAAACACAAAAAGTACTCTGAAAGCTCACAGGAATTAAGGATCACTTTGATTTGAGTAGAGATGGAAGGACTGAGAAGTGGGGGAAAGTCATCAAAAAAGGAGATGATCTTTGAGAAGGGTCTTGAAAATGAAATGGGATTTCAACAGAGAAGAAGAATGTGCATGAAAAGTGAGTAATGTGAGAAAAGGGAAGAAGGGACAAGTCACCCAAGTGCATGTGTGTGCACATGTGTGTGGTGTGTTAAAATACACATAGTGTGGAATTTGCCATTTTAATCACTTTTTCCAACTTTTTTTTTAAGACTAGCTCTCACTATGTTGCCCAGGGTAGTCCCGAATCCATAGACTCAAGTGATCCCTAGCCTCAGCCTCCCAGTGCTGGGATTGCAGGTATGCACCACCACACTCAGCTGCTTAATCACCTTTTGATGTACAGTTCATTGGCATTCATTATGTCCATGCCGCTGTGATGCCATAGAAATGTTTTCATCATTCCAAAGAGACATTCTGTGCCTATTAAGCAATAGTTCCCCCTTCCCTTCTCTAATCTACCTTCTAGCTCTATGAATTTGTCTAGTCTACATATTTCATACAAATGGGATTATATTTGGTCTTTTGTGTCTGTTTTATATCACTTCACATTTTTTTTAGTTCATTCACACAATAGCACAGACCAACCCTCAGTATTCTCTTGTATGTGGAGGTCATATTTTGTGTCTTTTCAAAGACACCTGGGTTGCTTCCACTTTTTGGCATGACAAGCCCTGCAGTGAATACTGGCACGCAACAATCTGTCTGAGTCCCTGTATTCAATTCTCATGGGCGCATTCCTGGAAGTGGAATTATTAGGTCATTATTAGGTTATTAGGTCATTATTAGTAATTCTAGGGTTAGCTTTTTGAGGAAAGCCAAACTATTTTCCACAAAGACTGCACCATTATATTTTCCCAGGAGCAACATAGAAGGATTCCAGTTTCTCTGTATCCTCACCAGAAATCGTTATGTTGCATATAACTCTAATTTCCATTTTTACTTAAGTTCGGAATATATTTATTTTTTTTAAACAAATAATTCCATTTATTTGGTGTTTGTGTTAGAAAAATATCTATACATGAAGTATTTTACAGTATATATTTGTTTATATACACACACATATCCATCCTGGTAACTGTGAAGTAGTGTGTCATTGTGCATTTGATCAGTGTTTCCCTACTGACTAACAATGTTGAGTGTCTTTCATATAGTTATCCAAGACATCCGGTTTTACTGGTATACACTCCAAGAGTGATAAATTTAAGGTGTACAGGTTTTGTTGTGTAGGTAATAGGGAGTCAGTGATAGTCTGGAAACAGAAGAGTGACATGATCAGAAATCTAGAACCTGGGAAGAAGAGTGTAGATGGCAGTAAAGGACTTAGTAGGAGGAAGAAGTAAGGGCACATGCAAGCTGAACCAGGGAGGAGGTGGGGATAAGGTGGAACAAAAAGGACAGACACCAGAGAGCATTCCATCAACATCCGGGAGCAACTTACATGCAACCACAAGGAACTAGTTACATAAATACAATGCAGCTGACATGATAAATTACTCTGCCTGCATAAACTGCAAATGAATAAATAATGAAAGAGAATGATGTTCATAATGTATTCAACCCAAAAAATTAGGTTATAACACAGAATGTATGTTGTGATCCTGTTTGTACATAGAAGATACAGAATTAGATCTGAAGGCACAAAGGACAGAAACTGAAGGAGAAAGACCTTGAAAAACATACCTGAAAATATGAATATAATAATCATGCCTCGCAAAGCTACCCTTTCGCTAAGTTTATACTCTCTTCTATTTTTCTTGTTGTCCTCACCGTTTTCTGGAAATATCTTTATCATTGGTGCACCCATTTATAAATTCCAGGAAGGCGGGAAGCTGTCTAGTTCTCCCTCTATTCCCAGAACCTAGAAGTCAGTCATAGGTAGACTTTTTTTTTTTTTTTCGCAAAATCCCTCTGTAATGGGATCCAACTTCTTTTCTTACCTCCATTTTTTTAATATCCACAATAAATTTGTGAATTTTGACAAAAAAATAGCAAAGAGCAAGATAAACAGGCATCACTGTCTCTACTGCCAACACCATCACTGCCACCTCTGCCATCATCACTGCTTCCCTAGTCACGGTCACTGTGACCAGAAGGATCTCACCGCCAGAGGCTAAAACCAGGCACTGCTCAAAACACACCCAAGAGCTTCACTCGGCCTGTGAACCCCCTCAACTCCTCTCTTGCTTCTGGGGGATCCACTTCTATCTACACCTATTCAGCACAGATGATGCTATTAACACCTTCACAACCCCCATAGATTCTGGAGCCCAAAATAACCTGCCAGGGCAGGCCACAGTCTAGGAAGGATGCTTCTGAAAAGAGGAGGTCACTAATCCTTTCTGAGACTTGTCCTTCCCTCACCCCCTCACCAGCTCTGCCGTCTATCTTGGGGACTTTGGAGACAGCGACTAAATACCGGGGTTAGTGATGAAGGACCCCAGGCTGTGGGCTGGGAGAAGTAAGTGAGCATGAAGCTGAATAGTCCACCAGGGTTCACTGACACCTCTGGACATTATTAGCACCTGTTTTCAGGTCCAGGAATGTGGAACCCGAGACCAACGACTCCTGGTGAGGAGTGAGCACAACATCACTGTGAAGCACTAACATAAAATACCAGTGTTTTTAGTTATTTGTTTTCTTACATCATTGTTCATTTTTGGACAGCATTTGATTTCTCCCCTGGGGTGTTGTCTCTGTAGTGCTCCCACCATCACAGCACCCCTGACCCATCTCCATCATCTCTTGTGCTCCTCCCTCCCCTGTCCAAGCCCCCTCCCTCCCCCTCCCCCTCACCTGCTGTGTACCTCAGACCTATGGTCAACATGCAAGTGTTGTCTTTTTCCTGATCCTCTGTTTGGTTTCTCTATATTCCACCTAGAGTGAAAGCTTTCGACAGCACCGACATTTTTCAAGAATTTCATGTTTGTAGAATTGAGTATATACAGGAAACAGACTATGCTGCCTGTTTCTGCTATATAGAGAAAGTACATCCATTCCTATAGCATTATACCACATATATGCGCTACACAAAATCACCTAGCAGATGACATTTTACCCTACAGGGCTGGATAGAGAGAGGACACATTCAATTATCCCTTCATTTGTGCACTGAAACTTTGATTTTTCTTTTATTTTTTTAAAATAATTTATTTATATATGTTTATCTATTTCACATCTTTGTATTCCCAGGGTTCACCCCCCACCTCCCCTCCCTGACTGTTCCTGCCCTCCTCCCCACCCCCCACCCCTGAGTTGTGTACTTTAGTTTGGTTGTTAGCTTGTTTTGACTTTTCCTCCTGGTCTTTGTTTGTTTTTCCTATGTCCCATATATTAGTGAAACCATTTGGTTTCTGCCTTTTTCTTCCTGACTTGTTTCTGCTTATATCATTTCTTCTAGGTCCATCCATGTTACCATAAATTCATTGAGTTTGTCGTTTTTAACTGATGAGTAATATTCCATTATGTATATATGCCACACCTTTTTCATCCGAAGGGACACCTGTGCTCGGATGTTTATAGCAGCATTATTTATAACTGTGAGGACATGGAAACAACCCAAATGAAACTTTGACTTTTCTAGCCCTTGCTGGCTTCCAGCGGAAGTCAACACTTCTGTGAAAGCTGCCCACCAGTGTTTGCTCAGTTGCTCCTCAGATGGAAGTGAGTTCATCACAGGAAGAAGAGGCAGGAAGACTTCGATTTTGTTTGGAGGAATCATTCTTGGAGCCTCTGAATTTGACAACAGGAAAGCCAGGGCCTTTAAAGTCAAGACCTTCATTGAAGGCAGACAATTCTCTAGAAAAACAAGCCCACGTCAGCAAGGAAGGGAGGATTCTCTTCTCTCTGGAACAAGGTGAGAGTTGAGGTTCAACTCTGATTTGAGAGAGAGATGGCTAATGACACCATTTGTTATGGGACACAGGCTGACCCCACAGGTGGCCGGAGAGGCCCAAGAGCATGATGTATGAGTTCTGGGGCACCATAAGTCCAGCATTCCCTGGCCTGGCCATCCTTTTGAGAGACATCCCCTGGCTCTTACCTCCAGGTCTCCAGATTGAGGCAGTGAGATATATCCCTGGACAACAAAGGACCAGGAACTCCAAGGAAGACGCTTACAATAGATTTGAGAAACACAGAAGCATTTCCCAGGAATGCCCAGAAACACCTGGAGTGGGCACCTCTACAAGACTGTGGCTCCAATGAGGCAACTAGGAAAAGAGCTTGAACAAATGTGATGCGATTGTCCATGAACTGACCAAATGTCCAAGTCACCCCCTTGAAAACTCCCCAAATTCATCCCAGGAAAGAAGGAATCACTGTGCCTGTTGGCCAAGAGGGACTCAAAAGCTCTGTCACTAGCAATCAAGGAAATGCAAATCAGAACCACAATGAGATACCACTTTACACCAGTAAGAATGGTCCATATCAAAAAAAAAAAAAGAAAAAAGGCCGGGCATGGTGGCTCGTGCTTGTAAGCTTCAGCCTATGAAGCGGCCCGGGCTAGGGATCGCGGTTCGAGTCCTGCCTGGGGCCGGTAGTGAGACCTAGTTCCAAAAAAATAGCTGGGTGTGGTGGCACGCGCCTGTCATCCCAGCTACCTGGGAAGCTGAGGCTGGGGATTGCTTGAGTCTGTGGTACACCAGGCAACGTGAGCCTGCAGATACACGGGCAAAATAGCAAGACATAGTCTCAAAAAAAAAAAAAAAAAAAAAAAAAAAAAAAAAAAAAAAAGAAAAGAAATGAGAACAAGTGCTGGTGAGGATGTGGAAAGAAAGGAGCACGCTTACACTGCTGGTGGGAATGTAAATTGGTCCAGCCACTGTGGAAAGCCATGTTTCTTTCTCAAACTAAAGAAAACAAAACTATTTGACCCAGCAATTGCTCGTCTGGGAATCTACCCAAAGAGACCAAAATACCTATACAAAGGGACACCTGTACTCGGATGTTTATTGCAGCACTATTTATAATTGCAAGGATATGGAAATAACCCAAATATTCCAAAACAGACACAATGGAATATTACTCATCAATTAAAAATGAAATTTGATGCACTTGAGATAACATGGAATGAAAAAGACAGAAACCAAATGGCTTCACTAATATATGGGATATAGGAAAAACAAACAAAAGACCAAGAGGAAAAGACAAAACAAGCTAACAAGCAAACTACACAGCAGGGAGTGGGAGGTGGGTGGGAGCAGTCAGAGAGGGGAGGTAATGGGAGAACCCCAGGGAATAAAAAATGCAAAATATATATAAATAAATAAGATAGTATATAAATAAATAAACAATTTTATTTATTGACATATTTTATATATTAGTTTATTTATTTATATATTAATTTATTTAACTAAAATTAAAAGGTAAAGTTACTCTTGAAAGTTTTCAAGTGCATCATCTCAACAGACTCTTTAAGTCTGAAGATTGTCTTAACAACCACGTGTCAATTGATTCATCCACTCTTGATCAATATTCATTCATCTACTATCCTTTCATGTGAACAATACTTAGTGAGTACTAGCTACATTAGACACTGTTCTAAAACCTGCTATATAACAATGAAGGAAGGTGTCTGTTTCTGTGAAGTTTATCTATTAGCAGGGGAGACAGATGATAAGTAAATAATAGAAATAAGAAGAATGAAATACTAGGTGATAATCAGAGGTATAGTATTCTAATTAGGGGGGAAAAAAACAGCATAGGCAAAGGTCCTGAGGAATGTACTAAAGAGTGAAGGGGAAGAGAAAAAAGTTCAGTATCAAAAGTTCAGTAGAGGGTGATATGTGCTGTCACTTGGTTAAGCTGAATTCTCCCAAGCATTTTTGAGTTAAGAAAGGACAGTCATTCTTGTTGAGAAACACTATCTCCTACAATCATTTTAGTGGATTTATGTTTGGCTGATGATTACTTCTCAGCTCCCATCTTCTAACTTGAGGCATCTCAGTGGTGCTGGCTGATTTCATGGTACCTCAAGTCCTCTTGATAATAACTTGGTCCTTTTTGAGCTCCCAGGACCTAACCCTTACTGAATGCTCACCATGTATAATCATGCATACATACTTCCTCCCCTTCAATCCCCCCAAAACTCTGGAGGTGGGCATTATTGTCACCATTTTACACATAAAAGAAACTCAGAGAGACAGGCTGAATTGCCCAGAGTCATCCAGCAAAGGAACAGGAATCTACCTCATCCAAGCATGTGCCAACCTGTTATCCCCCACATGTACATGACTCTTGACCTAAATCAATTCCTAAAATCATGGAGGATCTCAGGAATCCTCAGGCCCTTTCAAGGACACTTCTGCACTGCTAGAGGGAATGCAAACTGGTCCGACCATTATGGAAAGCTGTGTAGAGGACCCTTAAGCACTGAAAATGGAACTCCCATTCGATCCAGCACTCCCACTGTTAGCAATCTACCCAAAGGACACAAAAACACTAATCCAAAAAGACACCTGTACCCGGATGTTTATGGCAGCACTATTTACAACAGCCAGGATATGGAAGCAACCCAAATACCCCCCAAGTAGATGAATGGTACAGAAAACTGTGGTATACGTACACCACAGAATATTATTCATCAATCAAAAAGACAAATTTCTGTCATTTGCAGCAACATGGATGGAGCTAGAAGGAATCATGTGAGCAGAAATAAGTCAGCAAGAAAAAGAGAAATACTGGATGGTCTCACTTATATGAGGGATAAAGGGAAAACAAACAAGAAGAATTTAAAACTAACTTTCAGCAAAATTGAAGTATAGCGCATGAGAGGGGGAGGGAGGAAGTCGGGGGTGGGAGGGCCACAAAAGACTAAGAAGATGGTTCATAGGTGATAAGGTGGTAGGAGAACCATGGAGTAGATAACAATGTAAAACAGTACAAATAATAAAAATAAATTAAAAAAAATTAAATTACAGTATGTTTTTGGGAAAAAATAAAATAAAAGCCCTGCTCACAGATGGCTTCCAAACACCATTTAGGACCAAATCCACATTGGCCCACCTCTGTCACAAGGGAGAGATCACAGGTCCTGAACCCCAGGCTGAAAATACATCCCCCTTTCTGGAAAACTAGCCCAGGTAATTCCGGCAACCAGTCTGGAAGAAGACAGACTTGCCAGGCTCAGCGTTCCTGGGAGTTGCAAACTTTGCCAGGAAATGTTCAGCAGCGGAGAGCTCATCAAGCAGGAGTTTGATTAGTGCCCATTGGCAGATTCTTCATTGCCTGAACTCTGCTCTTCCCAAACTCAGTTGCCCGGAGAAGTAGGAGCCATCCAGTATCAGCCAGTATCACATGGCTGGAAGTTCTTAGAGCTGATAAACAATTTCACATCCCATTTCCTGGAACAGGTCTGCTTTATGCTAGTTCTGGTTCAAACACACAGCCTCTCAGAGAGCAAATAATCAGACAAAAGAAACACATGTGTCTCAGCATACTCACTTTGCCAAAAGATCACAGGGGTAGGAAGAAGAGAAAGAGGTAGAAGGGGGTATGGGAGAGGGCCAGAGGATGGGAACTGAAAGAGCAAGAAGGGAAGGGGTCAAAGGCAGGTGGCAGGTTCCGCTGAATGAAGTTCATGGTTTGAACTTCAAAGTCAACTTCACGCTTGCTCAGAAGAACAATAGAGTCTTCTGTTGGCAAGGTTATGCTGTATGCTTCCTCGGCCAAAAGGATCCAAGAATAGACTGGTTAGAGACAGCGCATCTGCCCACTTGTGACTACGCAGGTGCCTCTTCTTCTTGCTCCTTTTTCTAACAAGCCAGTCCTTTCAAAATCTAAGACTAGACAGGCCCGGAAACAAGGGGCTTTTACTCGGTTCCCGTGGGGAGCTGGGCCAACCATGTCCCTGGAGGTTCTGCACCCCCCTTTGGACCAAGGGCCAAGAGTCAGTTCACCAGGAACAACAAAATCATGGCCGGGCACTGTGGCTCGTGCCTGTAAGCTTCAGCCTATGAAGCGGCCGGGGCTAGGGATCGCGGTTCGAGTCCCGCCTGGGGCCTGTAGCGAGACCTAGTTCCAAAAAAAAAATAGCTGGGCGTGGTGGCACGCGCCTGTAATCCCAGCTACCTGGGAAGCTGAGGCTGGGGATGGCTTGAGTCCATGGTACCCCGGGGAATGAGAGCCTGCGGTTCCACAGGCAAAAATAGCGAGATCTAGTCTCAAAAAAAAAAAAAAAAAAAGGAACAACAAAATCACTGATTCAGTGACAAAGGCACATGAAGATGGAGGTGAGAAGAAGTAAAGCCCAGAACAAAGGAACATCTCAGATCCATGGGACACAGGGCTGTGAGACTAACTAGAGAGACAGACTGGCCCAGAAATACAACCACCGAGGTCTCCACCGATGGGAAAGGAATCCCCTGTTCAGAGATGCCCCCAGTGCGAGCTAAGCACCCTCCCATTTCATGCGGAGAGGAAGGCCACGGAGACGGGCAGCGACCTCACGACAAACCAGACCAACCGTCCTCCAGTGCCCAGGCTGATTAAGAAACTTTTGACACAAACATCGGCTGGGAGAAACGCTTCCAACGCCAGCGACCAGAACCACAAAGCAGAGAAGCAGAATGTGATAGAGGCTGGGTGGGGCAGACGAGCTGCAAGAAGGAGGCACTGAAAGGATCCAAACATGCAGGAACTGGCTGCCCGCCACAAAGATACACCTGGTAAGCTAAGCACAGGCCGCTGTGTCCCAGGAAAACACGTCCACACCTGGCAAAAGGACGTTGCTCCAGGAAAGAGAAAAGGAGGAATCCAAGAGACTGAAAACTGACCAGTAGCCGGAAGTGAAAGAAGAGATGGCATCATGGGGGGGGGCGGGGGGAACCTAAAGAAATGCTGATTGTAACAGGGTACTTTGCAGAGAGAGGAGAGGTTCTGGGTTTCCTGCCACACCTTCACGAAGTGTGGACCTGCCCAGAGGCAGAGACTGGAAGATGGAAAAAGGGGGAAAGAATGAAGAGGAATAGGAGAGGGGGGCACTTGGAGCAGAGAGAGATGTGAAGAAGAAGCTGCGCTGGCTTCTCAGCTTTGCCTGGGACCAGGGACTTGGGGGACATGGAAAGAGACGCTTGAAAGAGACAGAGAGTGGGTGAGCGACCTGGGGGGGAGGGGCCGTGGCAGCCTTCACCCTGACTTGTATTTTGCTTTTGCTCCTTTCCTCTCAGACTTGCCTGGCCTCCTCTGCCCCTTTCCTGGGGGTCCCCACCAGGAGTTGCCCTAGATGTGTGGCAAGCTTTGGGCTTAGCAGCCCTACTTTGGGGCAGCCCTGTTTGGGTGTTTACCCACGAGGGGATGAGTAACTCTGGGTGTTTCCTGGGGAAACTATTTTAAATATATTCTTTCTCTTCTCTCTGTTGCACACTAATTCTATCAAAGTTGTTTTCTATGGAGGACTTAAGAATGTTAGTTTGGTGTTTCGTTTTGTTTTCTTCCAATTTACTTAATTTTTTATTTTTTTATTGATTGCACATACATATGCACACAGATACATATATATAGAGAGAGAGAAAGAGAGAGAGAGCATCGTTGTACCCCAAGGTTCTCCCATCACCTTATCACCCATGAACTATCTTAATCTCTTGTGCCCTCCCCCTCCCCAGATGTTCTCACTTACATGAGGGACACAAAAGAAAACAGACCAAAAAAATGTAAAACTGCCAACAGAACTGAAGCATAGAAAGAGAGGGGGAGGAGATTAAGAATATGTTTGTCGGGCCAGACACGGTGGCTTGTGCCTGTAAGCTTTGGCCTATGAAGCAGCTGGGGCTAGGGATCGTGGTTCAAGTCCCGCCTGGGGCCCATGGTGAGACCTACTTCCAAAAAAACAGCTGAGTGTGGTGGCGCATGCCTGTAATCTCAGCTACCTGGGAAGCTGAGGCTGGGGATTGCTTGAGTCCGTGGTACCCCAGGCAACGAGAGCCTGCGGTTCCATGGGCAAAAATAGTGAGACCTAGTCTCAAAAAAAAAAAAAAAAGAATGTTTGTCTTGATGTGACAGATGGCTGAGCCCATTTAGGGCAGGTGGATTTGGGGGTGCTGGTGTGCCCTCACCCTGCCCATGAACAGAGTCTTAATACATAAAAGTATTATGTATTAAGGAGCCAAGGAGAGATTTTTTTTTTGCTGAACTGTGACAGACCATCCTTCATTTATAATTGACGACATTGCAGGCTGCGTTATAAGCCTTCCTGCTTATACACAGAACTGCCTCCAAATCTTTGCTGTGTGCAGTTCTCCCAGGAAGCTCTCTTAAGCAATTAAAAGGGTCACTGGCTGCCAAGTTGTACCCCGAGCTCATCCTGGTCTCGGAATGGGTTGCAACATTTAGGAGCTCTTCATTTCACGTGTACTCATTTTACAGACTTTCCTGAAACCCTGGCTGCTGCATGTGTAAGTGAGGTGTGTTACATTTTCTTTCAAAAAAGACACATAATGAGATGATTGTTTTCTCAACATTTCCTTTACATTTACTCAGTGGGCTAATGCGCCCTGAAGGATGGAAAGCTGTATTTCCTAACCCACAGGTGCAATTTGCTTCTCAAAATGTAACGTTGAAATCTCCATCATTCACATAGGAAAACTAATTCCATTCATAGCAAATTCTGGACTGAAGTCAGTGTTGTTTCATATTACAACTGCCTCTAAGACTAGAAGGGGGCAATGTCACATTGTCAGGCTGTGGAGTTTAGGAGTTTAGCTCTGTGTGTGGTCTGCAGCCCAGAATAAAAAGTGATGCAGGGTAGTGACACAGTTAAAAAGATGTGAAATTTCTATATAAATATTTATTATTTAATATAAAAAATAAAAATAAAAATTGTCCAGGCATGGTGGCACATGCCTGTAAGCAGCAGCCTAGGAAGCCACGGCTGGGGCCAGGGATCACAGTTCAAGTCCTGCCAGGGGCAAGTAGTGAGAACTAGTTCCAAAAGAATATAGCTGGGCGTGGTGGTGCACGCCTGTAGTCCCAGCTACCTGGGAAGCTGAGGCTGGGGATTGCTTGAGTCTGTGGTACCCCAGGCAACATGAGCCTGCAGTTCCACAGGCAAAAATAGCGAGACCTAGTCTCAAAAAAAAAAAAATTAAATAAATAAAAAAATTAAAATTGTATTGGTGCCAAAATACCCTGGTGGGCATAGTCTAAAAAAAAGAGGGAGAAATGAGAAGCAGGAAAGGGCATATTAAAGGTACTAGCAAGGAGAAAGGAGGGAAAAAAAGAGATGAGAATGGCAGACTAATAGAACAGGTCCACGTGACCTGCCAGGGGAAACCCCCTGGAAGAGTAAGCTGGAAGTGGCAAGGAGCCACATGGTGGGAGAGTGGCTAGCAGAGACGTATACCCAATATGGAGCTGGATGCCAGAACAGCAGGCCAGGAGGTGACCAGGGGCTGCTGAGGGCAGACCTGGTGGATTTGGCTAGACACCGCTGAAGGCAGACCTGGAGAAGGAAATGCTTGGGGTTGCAGCAAGGAGGCATACTTGGAAAGCTGAGTTTGCATCAGCATCTGCTGGAAAAGTCTGAAGAGCCTTGGAGAAGCTGAGCAACTCAGAATGCTGGAGAAAGAAGAAGCAAAGAAAAGACATAGGAGAAGGACTGGACTTTGCAGGAGTGTCTAAAGTTTGAAAGGGTGCCATCTTGGATATATGTTTGGGACTTTCAGACTAAACGGTACTCGGGGTAAAATAACTGGCCAAAGTCCTTGTGGCATTAAGGACTTTTTGTTTTCCTGGTTAATTTTTCTCGCTAATAAAACCCTGTTGTTTAAACTGCTTTGTGACTTTGGCAGCTTGCGCACAGGTGGAAGAACCCTCAATAATTACAATTAAAAGGGGTGCCCCCCCAACTGGTAACAAAAGTGCTGTTTCGGAGCAACCAAGCTCCATTAGGGTAAATTCCTCCCTGGTGGGCAGCATCTGGAGATATATTTGGTTGCCACAAGTGAGGCCAAGGATGCTCCTGGCATCTGGTGGGGAGGGGCCAGAGACATTCCTGAATGTCCGAGAGAGAACAAGCGCCTCCCCACTGTGGGGCTGGACATAGATGAAGAGATACGTCTTCGATAAAGGAACACCTGTATCTTTCTCATCCTCTCTGTACCACTAGAGATGGTTATCAGCAAGTCTCTTACCTGTGACAATAGCTTCCTAACCTCCTAGGAATGTCCCAAAGAAGAGACATAAGAGATAAGAGAATTTACCCCCTCAGGTAATTTTCCTGTTTAGCTAAAGTATGCCCATCCTCATGCCTACGTGTCACATATCTTGGGATTCTGGGTCTTTTCCTTCCTCATTACCTCACTGTAACCATTTTTTGCCAAGGTATAAAATGGTCTTCAAACCCACATTAAAGTGAATCTGGACAAGCTCCCAGATTCCCAGCTTGAGGGCTGACCTTACAGATCACTATCAATCTCATTCTTCTTCTTTCCCGCGCATGGCTCCTAACACCCACAATAATAAATTCTGCCCAAAATATCAGCCACTCCTGAGAGACTCTTAGAGGAAGTAAATGAGAAAGACTGGGGTTCAGAAGAGGGAGAGTAAAAACAAAATGTTTCAAGCTGACAAAGAGACACAAAGGAAATAAATTAGGCTGGGCATAGCAGCACACATCTTTAATCCCAGCCTCAGGAGTCTGAGGCTAGGAATCACTTGAGTCCACGGGTTCAAGACTACCCTGGGCAACATAGCAAGACCCAGTCTCAAAAAATAGCCGGTCATGGTGGTGCACGCCTGTAATCCCAGCTACCTGGAGGCTGAGGCTAGGGATCACTTGAGTCCCTGCGATCTGGACTACCCCAAGCAACATAGTGAGACCAAGTCTCCGAAAAAAAAGAGAGAAAGAAAAGAAACTATAAATAAATAAGAAAAATAATAAGGAGAAAAGAAAACGTGGACAAGCGATTCATGGAGCCTGGGCTATGATCACAGGTCCGTGACCTGGTTAAGACCTTCTTACCCCCTTTTTGTCTTTGTAGGCATCTAAAGTGGGGGAGGGGCTGGGGGTGAAGACAAAACCTGAAAATTAGTTTATCGATAAGGTTCTTTCCAGAACAGAGGCAGGATAACTTAGGTGGTATTTCCCAAATTTGGGGAATCCATAGATCACGCTCACTACTTTTATCAGTCTGGATACTATCTTTGATATTTAAGCCTTTTCTGTACAAATTTTATATTTTAATGATGTGTTTTGAAAGGAAGTCTTATGTCACAGTATTAATTTAAAGCCACTCTAAAATGATAAACACCGCTTTGGGCCAATCCTGGTTGGTTGAGCATTTCCCCACAAAGGAATGGGTAACTCTGGGTGCTTCCTTTGGAAGCTTTCCAGCTGTATTCTTTCTCTCCTCTCTATCACACACTAATTACATTAACATCCTTTTATTGAAAGTCTTATGCACTAGAGTATGTTTTGCCTTGATTTGGTGATGACAGCAGGTATTTGCCTATTGAAAGCAGGTAGATTTTGGGGCCCCAGGGTGCTTGTCACCCTGCCCAATAGCATAATCTCCTCCCCTTGATGTATGCTGGGTCTATTGGTTGCCTGTAACCAGTAACATAGAGCAACAAAGCAACGTTTTGTGTCTGGATCGCAAGATCTCGCTCACTCGCTTGCTCTCTTTCTCTCTCATTCTCTCTCTCTCTCTCTCTCTCACACACACACACACACACACACACACACTCCGTAAGTTGCCTTATCAGCAGCCAGCAAGGATAAGACTATATGGGCAACCAATAGCCATGTGAATGAACTTGGAAGTGAATCTCTACCAGGCTAGCCTCGATATGACTGTAACTCCAGTCTGCCGTGATACCCTGAGCCAGAGGTATCTTAGTTGCATCTGGATTCTTGACTCTCAGAAACCATGAAATAATGAATACTTATGTGATAATATATATATATATGTATGTCTTTTTAAGGTGCTAAATGTTGAGATCATCCGACACACTAACACATAACTAATAATGTTACAATGAGGTTTATACAAGATAATGTTCAGAAGAGAAGTTCTGTTGGAAACTGTCTAATACAAGGTAGAGAAACCCATAGTAGTTGCTAAATCAACTAATCAATTCCATTATAAATATGGACAATAAAATCTTCCTCGATTTTTGAGAATTAAGGTGACTAAACAGCACAACTGGGATATGATCAAAAGAGAAAGTATAAAAAAATTTAAATCATAATCAGTGTCTTCAGAGACTTTCAAAAGGTATTCATTTTAATCTTTATTAATAATTATATCTATGGGCTTTAATAATACTGTAGTTATTGGTAAGTAGAAAGGAGCACTTAGAAAATAAAAATGCACTGACTAAAATTTTTATTTGGTGGATAGCCTGGAAAACTTTTTATAGAAAATCTTCCAAAACACAAGGAGATAACAATATGGTATAAAAGCTAAGAGATATAAAATAGTAATCCAGGAGATTCAAAGTTTATCAAATATATTTTCATGCCCACTACAGATATGAAAATTTTTTTAAGTCAAAACACAAAGATCATCTAACTAAAGATCCCAAAAGTAAAGTAAGAATACAAAATACAAGTGAGGAAAAAATCAAGAAATAACAGAATCATCATCTTAATATATACAGTAAAATAAAATCTAACATTTTACTCAATAAAATCTAGCTTATTAATGATTTAAAAACTAATATATTAATGAAATATGTCTAATAAAAACAATAAAGGATGTATGTCAGGCAACAACAAGTGCTGGCGTGGTTGTGGAGAGAAAGGAACACTCCTACACTGCTGGTGGGAATGTAAACTCGTTCAGCCACTATGGAAAGCAGTATGGAGGACCCTCAAACTCATGAAAATGGAATTACCATTTGACCCAGCTGTTGCACTTCTGGGAATCTACCCAAAGGAGACCTCAATGTGGGTACAAAAGGACACCTGTGCTCGGATGTTTGTTGCAGCACTATTTATAACTGCAAGAACATGGAAACAACCCAAATGCCCCAGAACAGATGAGTGGATGAAAAGT